>NJDC01005408.1:158243-176044 GCA_002245475.1 Calephelis virginiensis
ATAAAAGAAAATTCAAAATCATACACATACATAACTATGTATGTTTTTGTTGTTTTTTTTTTAATATCTGAAGTAAAACTTTTTTGGAATCGTTGTGATTTCAAAACGGGGGCAACGGAAAAGCGACAGGTATGAAACACAAATATATATTCATCTCATTCTTTTGCTGGTAAGAGACACAAATATACAAGGCTTTCTCAAATTAGCTAACGATATTTTAACCACGGACTCGGAATGTGTATCTAAAAACGTAAAAAAATAATAAAAAAAATTAAAACGAAAAATAAATAAGTAATAAAAAATACTATTATCGTTAAGCGTATGGGGGTCAACGAACGCTCTCAGCTGTTCGACGCGAGTCGCGGACGGCGCGGCACGTTTATTTGTAGATAGGTAGGTAGTACCTAAGCGATAGCGAATAATTCTAAATAGAATAAACAAAAGTAAAATCTGGGTTTAGTATTTTATGTTTTGTTATTATTTTTAGTAGCTAAGACTATAGCTGTTAATAAGTCGAAAAAAAACAGTAAGATACAGCTTCAATAAAAAATACTTATTAGATAAATAAAAAATAATTTTCTACCTACTCTCCGTGTTTCGATTTTAAAGTTCGAATTAACAAATTTCGCATTTTTTAATTTACCTGCAGTCCTTGCAGTATCTGACAGCGAAGCAAGCACAGACGTATTTACAGGTCGCCGTAATCGCCTCTGTGGTCTAGCGGTTCAGTTGTCGGACTTGACTGCATGAGGTCCCGGGTTCGAATCCCGAGTCGGGCAACAAAAAGAAAATTGGGTTTTTCCAAATTTTCTAATAAAAAAAATGTTACTCGGGATAGCCGGTTGGCGATAGTCTTATCATCACTAACACCGTGACATCTGACTAGGTGGTAGAGTTTCGCAGCGACTCGCCCGGATTGGTACCACCGCCTTACCTATTCCTGCCGCCATAACGTCATGACGTGTTCCGGTTCGGAGGGTAAGGTAGCCGGTAAACTTACTTTTGCTCGAGGCCTAACATCCTGACCTCAGGTTCCCAACGCACCATCACCATATTTGGTGTCTCTAGGCGGCGTGAATTTCTTACCATCAGGAAATCCGTCTGCTTGTTTGCCTTCCTATAACATAAAAAAAACAATAAAGAGTTATTGTATTGTATGAAGCAAAGTACATCAACATCTGTACAAATGTAAGGTACATAATTTGTAAGATTTTTAGTATTTATCGTTTAAAATGTGACGAAAATTATTGTTAAACGTGGCCGAACGAAATCAGTCAACAATCAGCATTCAGCACTAGCGCGTCGTCGCTTCAAGCGCTTTTAAAACTGTAGGTATCATCAGGGCTCCTTTATTTTTATGTTACCCTTTAATTGAACATAAAGTAATTAACATGAATCACCATTAAAGGGGAAAAAACATTAAAAAAAATTGAGAAACTGCTAATAATCCAGTAGTTAGCCGTAAGTCGGAGAGCTGAATACTGGATCGTCTATCAAAATCGAAACCCATTATAGGGCTTCTAAGATATAAACTTGATAAATACCTATGGCTGTAATGGTTTTTATCACAAAACAAAGAAATAATAGGAAAACGTAACAATCCACCACAAGTTACGTCAAGTTCATAAAGATTCTTTCCTAAATCTCGTTTGTTTCCTTAAAAAAATCCAATATATCCATATCGTGGGCGACAGTGAAAATCAGTGAGTAGGTGTAGCTCATTAACCTGAAATGCTAATGTTTCAAAGGATAGATATGATTTCAATATTGTAAACAACCTTCAACACTATTTATTCTACGAAAAAGCCTATAAAATGCAAAGAATGGTTTCTGGCTGATAATAGGGTGTTTTACCCTACTCACAATTTTTTTTTCTAAATAACTTGCTTTCTGTTTGTAAAGTAAAAAATTAAATGCGTAAAGCTAAAGTTAGCCAAATCAATTCAGCTATTTTCGATTTTAAGCAAAACTAACGAACAGCAATTAATTTTTATATGTAGAAGAACACAATATTCATTATTATTACAAGAAAATGTGATCTGATTACATTCAAACAACTTTCTTTACTTTAAAGTTTGCTAACTTGAAAGAATCCTTAGTACGTTTGACGGTGATTAATATTTAAAAAGTTTCTCGCTTAAACATTGTCATATTAGTACCTGACTCTCTCTCTTTTCCTCTAGGGCAATTTCCTCAATCGATGGGCATCCTAAATCTATAGGCCCGACGATGCCATGGACACAAGATCCAGCGAGAAATTTTTATCAGATACAAATTGCCCTAGAGGAAAAGAGAGATGTAGTGGCCCAAATTGTCACTTTAGAACTCCGTAATGGCTTCTGATACATAAGTTTTAGATTGATGAGGCTCCAATAGTTGCAATTTTGTTCACTAACATGCACGCATACTAATCTTACAAATACTGCTGGACAGCTTATGGAAAGGTTTATGTAAGAAAAAGTGATGATTCTAAAGTAATTTTAATAAAACAGGAAGACCAAATTCAGAAACTGCTTCAAGAAAGTTGACTATGTTTTTTAAAAGACCAAAGTCATTTGTATTTATTTCTTAATTTTTTTTGTTTTTAGTCAATAACTATTTCTTGGAATTGTTAGCAACATTATGTAAAGTACAAATGCTAATAATACACTCCCTACAATATACACATACATACCTCATATTATCTTATCTAAACATGCTCCAGTCTCACTTAAACTCATCAAAAGCTGATCATAATATATACATAATAGAATAGTGGATAAACTTCATATATGCAGAATTAATCTTTAACTCGCCTCTGTGGTCTAGCGGTCCGGGTATTGGACTTGACTGCATGAGGTCCCGGGTTGAAATCCCGGGTCGACCAACACAAAGAAAATTGAAATTTTCCAATTTTGTAATAAAAAAATGTTGGTCGGGATTGGAAATGTGCCCGGTTGGCGATAGGCTTGCCACCTATCACATTGTGGGACTTAGTGTCTTCGGCGAGACATGGGTGCCTTTGTTGTACCTTTGCCTACCTCTTCGGGGATATGGGCGTAAAGATACTTTTTTTTAATCTTTACTTGCAAGCAAAACACAAATTAGGTTTATACTATCTTAAAAATACAATATCACATCAATTTCTGTTACTGGCGTTACAATTATTTATTTATTGCACGGATGTTGAATCGACAAGCTTACCTAAATCAATTTTTTTAAATGGATAGTAACTTACAAATTTCAAGTGAAATAGACGAAATACAGATGGCACGGAGTGTCGAATGTGAAATTTCTGACTTAAATAAGCAAATTCGGATTGGAAAAGGTGACTTAACTATTTTGTTTTTAGTATTTATCATAATTTTGACGATTTTATAGTTACTTTTTCTAGTTTATTATTTGAAACTGATGTGATAGTTTTAACCGAGTGTCGACTTAACCCTAATAAACCCTTACCCCAATTAGGTAATTTAAATTCTCACCTAACTACATTAAATCTCAACCAAAACGATGATGTAGTAGTATATATTAAAGACACAATTAAAGCTACCGTTAAGGAAGTCAAGTTATCTCAAGCATCATGTCTACAAGTAAGAATATCCATTAATTTTTTGTTATGTATTTATCGCTCACCCTCCAACAAAAATGCAGATTGCTTTATTGAGACCTTAAGCAATCACTTAGAGATATATTCTACTCAAAAAAATAACATTATCGCAGGAGATATCAATATTAACACAAAATGAAAAAAATGACGAACCTCAATATGAACGTAAAAACCAAGCAGCTTACTTAAATATGTTATCTTTATATGGTATATTAGCTGGACATACTTTATCAACTAGAGGTAAAAATTGTCTCCATCATTTGATGTTGAAAATTAACAAATCAATGCACTCTGCATTTATTTCAATCTTACCTTCAACAATCACCGACCATTATACCACGTTTTTATTGTTATCAAAAGTAAACCTACATAACAGTATATCTAAGTATATGTCATCGATTGATTATCAAAATGCTTTACAAATATTAAAAGAACAAAATTTAGCTGAACTAATGAACGAAGATGATCCAAATGTAGTTGTAGAACGTCTAATAAACAAACTAAGTAAATCACTAAATATGAGTACAACCTCAAAATACATCCCAAGCAACAAACGTATTATAAAACCATGGATTACAATTTACAACTGGAATATTAAAGAACAGAAATATAATGCAAAAAAAGTTAAAAGACGACCTACACAACGAATTATTAAGACTTACTTATAAAAGATATAGAAATTTTTGCAAACCTTATTAAAAAATTAAAACACAACTATGAAAGAGATCTACTTACAAAATCACTCAAAAACAATAAACAACTCTGGAAAACATAAAAAATATAACTAACACAAATAATTCAAATAGTCAAAATCCAGAATTAAATAATTTCAAAGAAACTCCAGCTGAATCTGTAAACTTTGTTAATAAGTACTTTGCAAACATTGGAAAACAACTTGCAGAAAAAATTAGACAAAGCCCACTAACTCGTATGTCCCTAAAATCAGTAACTCAATCACAGTCGTTTGCACTCTTTAATACTGACCCTGATGAGATACGTAGCGTCCTTTCAAATCTTAAAGCTAATAGCACCCCTGTTTGGGATAACATTACCAGTGGCTACCTAAAATATGTCAGCACGGAAATTATTACTATCACAGGGCATCTTACGAATCTGTTTCAAAAAAGTATCTTTCCAGTGTTACTCAAACAATAATTAATAACTCCAGTGTTTATAAGTGTAGAAAAAGAGAATGTAAGTAACTACAGACCCATTTCGGTTTTACCGTAACTGTACCGTAAAAAGTATTAAATAATCGACTAATAAAATACTTAAACAAATATAAGATATTATCCCAATTTCCCAATTCGGCTTTAGACAAGGAAAATCTCCCGAAGACGCTGTAATTGCTTTGAGTTCACTAATAACTGAAAAGTTAGATAAAGGCAAAAAATGTATGTCAGTTTTTTAGATTTCAAAAAGGCTTTTGACACGGTTTCGATCCCTATACTTATTCAAAAATTGAAAAAAGTAGATATCAGAGGCAATTCCCTACTTGGGTTAACTTACTATCTTACAAATAGGAAACAGAGAGTAAAACTTGACACATGTACTAGTAAAGACGAAGAAGTATTGTATGGAGTCCCTTAAGGAAGTATCTTAGGTCCGACATTATTTTTAATTTACATAAGCGATTTGTGTGAAATGAATTTGGAATATGCAAAGATTTTCGCATATGCTGACGATACAGCAGTTGTATTCTTTGGGGAATCCTGGGAAGAAGTAAAACATTATGCAGAAACAGGAGTAGCTTACATTTACCAATGGTTAAGTTATAATCTCCTTACTTCCAATTCTAATAAGACAAACTACATATTATGTTTTAGCATCTACGATTGAACTCAACCGAAAACTGAGACATCAAGATTCACTTTCAATGTAATAGCCGAAAAAACAAAGATTGTCATTGCCCCACTATACAAAAAGTTTCTGACACTAAATATCTTGGTATTATAATAGATCAGATACTGTCATGGTATTTACATCTAGAACTCTTAACCTGTAAAATTAGAAAACTCATATACATTATCAAAACTCTCCGACATGTTACCCCTAAACAAGAAAATATTAAGCCTAACTCTAATCATCTCCTAAGTCGCATGTATAGTGTTTGGGGAAAAGCTTCTAAAATTAGGTTCTTAGAACTGGAACGGTCACAACGTTAATTATTAAAAGTCATGTTTTTTAAGAAAATCGATTTTCCAAAAGAAACTTTATACAAAGTTAGCAATCAGCTGTCTGCAAGAAGGTTGTACGTGAGAAGTGTACTTTAAAAAAAAACATTCTAATCTGTTTTATGATACAAACAATAAAAATAAAAGAACAAAAAATTACAATATTATGAAGTTGTCATATATGAAAACTAAATTTCCTAGTTTACAATTCAACAATCAGCTTATATTTACAACAAAATAAACCAATAAATAAATATAGATGATAAAAAACTGTCACAAGTTAAAAAAAATACAACAATTTGGCTTAAGCAGTTAACCTACGATCAAGTGGAGAAACTTATCATATAAAATTAATAGCATATACTCACAAACACATATACACACTTAACCCCCACACGCACACACGCGCGTACACGCACATACATACTCTTACATCAACTGAAGAGAACCAATTCTGTAATAAATTTTAGATTTTTATTTTAACCATGTATATAGTTATAGAGGAGCGGAGTCGTCTAACACAAGTACTTAGTGCTTAAAAAAGGACTCCTACCAAAAGCAACACTTTCTATATAAAATTTGTAATTAAATAAAGATTATTATTATTATGCCCGCTAAGATAGAAATGACTGTCATCAGAGTATATTATATTATTGAGCGAAGTATATCGATTCAGAATTTCATTCGCATAATGTTCGCTATGTATAACGTCAGTATCTTTTAATTATTGCACTTCTTGAATTCCGTAAAGGCGCATACGTAATTCTTGTTTTGAAATTCATTGTGACAATGTTATGGCTACATGTAATGCACTGGCACTAATTGAAGCTGTAGGATTTTCAAGAATAGACTGTGTCACTAATTATGATGTCGATATTTTGTTCCTTAAATGATGTTGTAGGACGACTTGTCCGCGGTGTATATAATGTCGAACCAGTCTCTCGAACTTAGCAAACATGTTTTTAATTGTTTGAAAAATTGGAGTGTACTCAAAGTTTTGTAAACCTTTTATTCTCGAAAGTTAAGTCGTGCAACNNNNGAAGCTGATATTCTATGGTATTTAAACCATTTTCACAATTTTGAGGAATTAAGTGAGCAAGCACCCCAAAAGTTTGTTAACCAGTTTCCGTTTGAATATGTCATAACTGCAAAAGATTTATTGGCTGTAATAGCAAGAAGAGCTTCTAGTAAAGATTCATCAGTAGGTGATCTTGAGACATCCCCTTCTTGGTGGCCAACTACTTTCAATATGAAGACAGAATTACCTAATTTAGTTGCATATTTTATGCAAAGAAAGAAACAAGGTTTGGATAATCATTGGATCTGCAAACCTTATAACCTTGCCAGAGGCCTGGACACCTATATTACTGATAATTTAGATTATATTTGTCGTTTACCACTATCAGGGCCAAAAATTGCACAAAAATATATAGAAAACCCTGTGCTATTTGAAAGACCGGATGTAGGCTTAGTAAAATTTGACATTCGCTATGTGATTATATTAAAATCTGTTAACCCTACAGAAGTTTATATTTATAGTAATTTCTTTCTAAGGTTTTCAAACAAGGTATTTAGTCTTGATGACTTTGATAATTATGAGAAACATTTTACAGTAATGAACTACACTGAAGGAGTTACTCTATTTAAATTATTGTGTTCAGAATTTAAAGAGGAATGGGCGAAGCAGTATCCTAACTATGATTGGCATGATGTTGAAAAGTCTATATTTAGAATGTTTTCTGAATTATTTGTGGCAGCAACTGCAAAAGATGCACCTTGTGGCATTGCCAAAAGCCCACAGTCAAGAGCATTATATGCAGCTGATTTAATGTTAAAATGGCAAACAACTAATAATGAAACATTCATTCAACCATCCCTACTTGAAATAAATTGGATGCCTGACTGCAAACGGGCATGCCAATACTATCCTGATTTTTACAATGATATATTTAGCACAATGTTTTTAGGTAAAGAAGTAAACACATGTGTTAAAATATTGTAAAAAAAAAACTATACTTATTGTAAAATTCTAAAGTTTATTTTACAGCTTTTACATTAAGATAAATAATAATTATAGGTTATATCACCGAAGATTGCTTGATTTACATAAGATAAGTGATACTGTATTTAGTTTTTCTGTAAAATTCTCCTGTCATCATCTTGGATAATACCAAATGGACTGTCTTCATCGACATCTCTGTGGCTGAGTAAAATTAAAACTATAACCACTGCAATCAGCACAAACAGCATAATCCAGTATCTTTTATAAATGCCACCAGCTCTTCGGACTCTAGATGATGGTAATGAATTTCTGAGAAAAAAAAACTATAAGTCAACTATACATACTTATTTACATATAGAAAGATGATAAGTTTGAACAAAAAATATGATTATTAGCTTTTTATATGCTTGTATTTACATGGATTCTGACAGTTGCTCTAAATGTTGCAGAAGCTGTGGTAGGTGTAGACAAAAAAAATGGAGAGTAAATGGGGCCTATAATGATATTACTTGGGGCATATTACGGTAAATAGTTCTACCTACACCAACAAGCACTACAGCACTAAACTTAAATTTGTTTATTATTATTGATTTGAGATATTTAAATGAATCCTTATTTTTATAAAGGAAAGATGTTTTTTGTTAAAGATTTACCAATAAGTGTTAATAGTCACAAATAAATTGTGATATTATTTGGAAGATATTATTAAAAAGAAAATACAAATGAACATATTTGCTTTTCATTTTTTTTAAAAAAAAGGATCTTCACGCCCATTTCAATATTTTCATTAATTTTAATTTTATGATTTGAATGAAAGAAATTTTTTTTTCAATAATTGATTCTTGAAATGATTCTCAGGAACACACTTGGGTTTTGTTGTATTGATAATAAAAAATACACATCACCTGTAGACACAAAGATCTCAATCAATCTTAGTAAATACAGGACTCTGATGTTAAAACTCTACTTGGTTGACAGTAGAATTCAATTATGTTAACATAAATTGCACTGCATTATTGGTATTGGAGAATGAACCATTACCTTTCATCTCTTTGTGATAGAAATATTGGCTTGTATATTATGTTATTATAAAATCTAAAGATTAGTAACTCACTTCCACCATCTACTGATCCATGCAAATGTAGATTTCTGTTTATATTTGTTTTCGTCATGATCATAATTTATAAGAGGTTTTGACTCTCCAGATAATTTAAAACCTTTTCTTGTGGCTTGTGCACCTAAAATTTTAAAAAATAAAATAATTTACTTAGTACATTTCAACATTTATAACCACAACAGCAAGAACTTTGCCAGAGTTGCTGCTTTGAGAATTGAAAATATCTAACCAATTACACCTTGAGACTTGCTAAATTGTGAGGTACATTATTTTACTGAACTATAAGGAAATACTTTTATAACAATTAGTTTATGTATCTAGGCAATAGATATCTTTAAAAAATGTATCTTAAAAAAACTGACATACTTAACTCACTTCTGAGTCTCATTTATATCTTACCTTGTAAAGTGTCATTTCTTTTCATGGATGAATTGTCATAAATGCTGACTGGCTCATCAGGAATTTGTACAATGGAATGTGGAGTGCTTGCAGCTGATCTATTTGTAGACTCATCATCACTAGCCCCAACAGGAGTCCCTCTTTGATTATCCACTGTTGTGAAATATTGGGATGCATTTGGTGATTGACCAAGCCGTCCAGCAATACCTTTCGAGTCTTGTTCTTCTGAAAGCTGTTAAAAATTGTTAATAATCAAAAATAATTTACAGTCACATAAAACATAAGTTTTGGCCTTGAAACAAAGCCTAGTTGAATTGTAGCACATGTTATGTGCCTCTCTTCAGGATAAGAACTTCTTGCACTGGCTTGATAAATATTAAAACCAAACGTGAAATGCAACTATGGAAAATTTTACACTCTATGCTTAAAATAACGCATGTATAACACAGAAAGCCACAATTCAGGGTTTATTGAAGTTACATCCAGTTTATAGATATTGATTAATTGTAGAATCTGCCTTTTGAAATAGGTGTGAATTTTCATATGAATTTGTATTATTGACTATATCCATCTGATAAGCTGAATAATTAATAAATTTGTATTGTTTGTAGATTTCATCATAAAAACAAATGATTCTTAAATAGCACAAAGTACAAACCAAAGGCAATCCAAGTCCAGCTCTAGCCCAATTTACTCCAGCCAATTTCTCTCTAAGGATGTCAGCTACTGGAGAAACTAGGTTTGAAGGTGGGAATACTGGTGTTGCACAAGATGGACACTGATATCCTGCTGGTGCAGTTGTACGTGGCAAAGCACGATACAGAGAATCTGCACACTGCCAGTGAAATACATCTACAAATAAGTTGTTTCATTAATAAAAAGACACTATGTGACCCAATCTGCTCATGTTCACCATTGCGTTTTAATATTCTTGTTTGTTTTATTCAATTTCATCAACTCACAAGCCCTGATTTTAGGTTTCTTAATAATAGTTGTATTGCTATAGAAAATGGGTAAACTACACCAAAGGTATCAAAATATTTAATAAAATTGTTAATAGAATAGTGAAATAGGCAAATCTTTCCCGTGTTGGTCCGGGCTCCTTTGCAGAATAGACCATCTGCTTTCCTTGCCAGGCAGCTCGTAAAAGGCGAGCATAGGCTCACCGTCACTAATACTATGACATCTGACTAGGTTTAGCAGAGACTGACCCGGATTGGTACCACCGCCTTACCAATTCCTGCCGCCATAACGTCATGACGTGTTCCAGTTCGGAGGATAAGGTAGCCGGTAAACTTCCTTTTGCTCGAGGCTTAACATCTTGGCCTCAGGTTGGCAACGCACCATTACCACTTTGGTGTCTCTAGGCGGTGTGAATTTCTTTCCATCAGGAAATCCGTCTACTTGTTTGCCTCCCAATATCATAAAAAAAAATACAGTTATCTAAAATGATTACTTACGATAGCAAGTAAGCCGAATACATTCTCCTTCTGTTAGTTTTTTTGAACAAATTTCACATATAGGGTTGTAGTCACTGTCTTGCAACCACTGGAGATAAGATTGTATTATACACTGAAAAAATTAATGAATGACTTAAAAGCATCATAGTTGATATTATTACAAAATTAAGGAGAAAAATTAAGTACTTTTGGATGATTTGTCACCATACAATATTCACAAACATTGACTCTATGTTCAAAACAAAACTGATTAGTGACTTTCCGCTTAGGACACTTGCACAGACCCATAGTAGATTAATTATGCACTAGTCGAACAAGTCGTTTTATTAATAAATAAAGTTGTGTGTTGATTAAAAACACCTCAAATAATTGATTTCGTGGACTTCCATGATCTAATCTTTTACATGAAGCTGAATTGTCAATATTATGTCAGAGATCTATCACTTGTCAGCCACGTAAATAGGATGTCACAAGGATCACGAATGGTTTTGGCGCCATCGAGAGAAAAGATGGTCATAGTTTTTTCGTAATTATTGAATTTCGTGTTGATATTGAGTGAAATTAGTCAATTTTGGTGGAATTTTGTTCAGTGAAAGTGCACAAATGAAATAATCATGAAGAAATTAGCGTATCGTGTATGTCCTCATTGCTGCCAAATCTCATTACATGAGCTTGAGTAAACAGGCCACCGCTTTACCCAAGAGCCTGACATGATTTCCTGACGACTTATGATTGATGACTATTTAAAATTAATTGAAATTGATATAAAATGTGATGCAAATTTCTACTTGACTAATGACTAAATACTAACGTGAAGGCCAAAACCTAAAGAAAAAAAGAAAATGATCACGAATACAAAAATACAATCGTTATTTTTGTCATTTAAAAAATCGATTTCCTTAACTTGGGAGTTAAAACATCGGATTTAAATACTTAGTCCGAATTCGGATGAACCGTTGTTATACATCAAATTATTAATTTGTGTTATCTTTTACCACTCTAATATACAATACTATAATAATAATTAATTTCATTTTGGGTTAGAATAATTAAACATGTCAAATGATTTAGTTATTTGCATAAAACTGTCTAGCGTTACAATTTCACAATAGTTTCTTGCATGCTTTTTATAGTTTGATCTGTTATAGATAGGTACAAATTTATGTATATCTCTGACTGCCATGTAAACATTAGACTGATTATGCTTAATTATGTTCGATGTATCTTTATTTAAATAATTAAAAAAGAAATAAAGACTTAATTTGCTTTAGGATAAATAGTTAATTTATACTATTTTTGGTTTATTGCGTAAAATATCTACTTCAAGTTAAGAAACTAACTGTAAGTTAAATATGATGTAAACAGACATCTATCGAAGTAACAAACTTTAGAAATTAATACATATTCACAACGAATTATAGTGTGTGTTGATCTTTTTAAAGTTGCTTTTGTTTTTTTACATATTTTTTTTCTACTAGTAAAACCCTTTTGTATTTGACAACACTAACCCTAACTTTTTCTTACTATGAAATATTTTGAAAAAGTTGGTGAATTTGCCTCCATAAATTATATTAACCTATAGGTATTTGCCACCTTCTTAGAGAATTAAACTGCCAGAGCTAAATATTAAAAAGTTTCACTTCTATTTTTACACGGGTTACAAAAAGAGTGCAAATATGTTACTTTTAAGCACCACAAACTCCAAAACTTTCATTTTTATTTCCATATGGCAAATTTACTAGAAGTGGCTAATGACTTTGCCATATTTGTTGAAGTTATACTTCTTTTGGCGCGTTAGCAAAAAAATATGAGGGTAAAATTTTACGATGCACGCGCACACCGTCACGAAAAACCGACATGATGAAGTTAGCTATAGATAACATTTTAGTTTTTAAAAAGATTTTTATCTTATTACGCCGAAGAAGTATAACTTCTAACGCGTGTACATAAGTACACACACACTTTTTTTATGCTTAAAATATTTTAATTTACAAAAATAAAAGAGATATTTGGTAATAATTTGAATTTTCATGAAATTTACTACGTCTAGGTGTAGTTTACTTATGATGTTTTCATATAATTATATTTTTTTAAAGCGAATCAAACTCTTTGACACACGAAAAAGTGGTAAAGTTGGCAGGTTTCACGGTATTATTACTGTTTAGCAATGATATTTATTCAAAAATTTATGATTGAAAAATATTCAAATACAAGTTGATATTTAAATATTTTTCAATCATAAATCTTGTCTGAGGAGCATAATTTTATAACAAAAATAATAAGGAGGAAAAATTTGATTGTTTTTTATATTGAATGAGCTGCGAAACTACTGAAGCGATTCGAAAAATGCTTGCACCATTCGAAGTCGACATTGTCTCTAATGATTAAGGGTCCATGTATGCTAAAATACGTCAGCAATATGATGTTTATTTCATACAAAGCAATTATGGATTTTGGTGACAAGAATACACAAGATTAACATTAATATGCTTTATAAGACTAGTGTTACCAAAACACGATTCAGTTCACTTTGCTCGATAGGAAAAAATCAATCAATAATTAAAAGCAAAACCCAACTGTCTACTTCAATTATGAAAATACCGAGACTAGATTTAACATAAACATAGATAAATACTATACCTCAAAGATAAGTGTTTCAGTTTTTATACTTTTTTTCAAATTACTTTTATAGTGTCAAAAATAGTGATTTGTCGCTTAAGACATTTACTTTAGAGCGCAATATTTCGTAGTAATCATGGAAGGGGGGAGTGCGGCGATTAGCTCACTAAGTATGGGGCCTTAAAGGCAGTATTTATAACTAGAAAAAAAATAGGATCCCTACTAATAAGATAGCGCCCAGTTGGACGGGCCGGGACGGGGCGCATCGCAGCGCAATAATCCGCCTAGATCGCTTGCATACATTTTGTATGGAACAACGCCCACTGGGACGGGGCGCGTCGGCGCGGATTTTTCCGCGGCGGATTTCCGCAAGGCACCCCACGCGCATACCCTGATGAGGCGGATATTTGCGGCCAACAGTGATCATAGATCATAATATTACTGACAAGAAAAGAGCACTATGGTATTTTAACGCTAAAGTTTCGTACAACAACTACTAGAGGCGCTACTTTCCATACTTGACGTTATTAACGTCGAGTGGCCTCTCTTTCGTTGCTCTACTTTGTCACATCAGTGAGCTTTGCATCCTTTGCATTGCGATGCACCCCGGTCAGACACGCTCCGCCCCATAGATTTTCTAAATCTATGCTCCGCCCCGTCAACAGTGGGTGCTATCCGCTATCCAAAACTTCAATAATGTAACACGAGGTAGGTATAAAAAGTGTTTCATCGCATGCGCTGCGTAAACCATTAATGATAGAAGAAAAAATGTTTTACAATGTTAAAGAACATGTTAATATCTACAAAAAACTTCGCGAAGCCATGTAATAAGTAACTATTATGGTTACGGCAATATACTATTTTAATAAAACCATACCATTTTACCGTTTAAACGGCATTTTAAAAAGTTGATAGATAGCACATGGATAGCACAGAACAATGATATGATAGTGACTGTAGTATCTAATAGCCATACATTCGAATTAATCCTTGTTTAAACAAATAATTTAATATTCAAGTCTTTTTTGAATAAGTATCTTTATATTTATTTTTGAATTATTGAAATCGAACAATCCATTCAAAATATATAACAAATTGAAAAAATCAATCTCAACAACATACCTACTACCTACATACTACACTAGAAAATTATCAGATACGAACGCCGCGCCGACGTAACTTTTAAGCGTTTGCGAGTATATTTCACAAATTACCCGATAATAGAACCTATCTATCCTAATACTAAAGAGAAAAGATTTGATTGTTTGTTTTGTTTATATTAAATAAGCTCCGAATCTGCTAGACCGATTAGAAAAAATCTTTTTGCATTAGAAGTTGCCATTATCCCTGATGAGTGATGAATAAGCACTTTTTACCGAGGAAAAGCTTTTTTGATATGGCTTCAACGTTGCTAACCACGCGGTTTTTATAACTTCACCGGACTTCGTGACTGTTCCCTACAACGCGAACGCCAGCAGCAAACGCTGTCTGTCGAGAGACCGTACCTCGAATTGGTTACGCGTTCTGGTTACTAGGTGGATCGAGTGGAGGGGTTGTGGCTCGTATATATTTGTTGACAAGACATATTATTGTCGAGTGTAATCATAGAGTGTAATCCAGAGGTATTTTGTTGACTTTTCCCAGGGGATTACTTTGTCGAACATTTCGATGGCACCCGGGTGACGAACGGATCTCGTTAAAAGAACACTTTTATCCGGGTTCACTTCTATTCGCCACTTCCTGAACTAGTCGCCCAGGAACGTGGCTGCTGCCCGTCGGAGGCATGCGCCTATGTGACTCTTATTTCGATTGGTCCTATATACTGTCGTGTCGTCCGCAAAGAGAGCTATGTGGAAGTACGGCAGTCGGGGTACGTCGTTCGTTTAGACTTTGGAGGGTGTACCACATAGGTAAGAGTACCAAGCGCTGCGCACTCCAGCCTCTAGGGACCTACTGCTAGAGAGAGTAGGTACCTTTTACCCGAAATCTGAATTTGCGATTCGACAAGTAGTCTCGTATGATGAGTACTAGTCTATCTGGCATGCCATTGCTATGCCCATTACGTAGAGCTTATAGATTAGGCCGTTGTCAAGCCTTGGCCACATCGAAAGGTACCGCTCCCGTATATAGAACGGTTGTCTAATATGTGCTCCGTGAGGCGGTGCACTTGTTTTGAACATGAATGGTCTGCCCGGAAACCAAATTGTTCATTCATTAACAAATATTTATCGTCTGTGATCATCTTAAGGCGGGCGAGGATAAGACGCTCGTATGTTTTGCCGAGTGAACTATAAGACTTATCGGGTGGTAGGAAAAGAGCTTTAATTTTACAGGAAAACGGGGCTTATTCCACTAGTTAATCCCTGTTAACAATCCCTGTCAATGGGGATAAGTCAACTTTTTGTTCATTAATCCCCGTTAACGACAATTGGAGCTAATAATGGAGATTTATGAACTAAAAAGTTCATTATTCCCCATTACGTTAAAAATAAAATAATAATTCAAGAATCAGGTACCATCTATCTTTGGATAAGAACTCACTTATTTATTATTTTTATTATAAAATAAAATTAAATTTAAGCCATAATAGTTGTAACAAACAAAACTGTGATTTTGTTGGGTGTATTTAGTAAATTTAATTTTGAAACTGTGATTGTAACTAGGTATTAAGAAAAATAAAATCTGTGATTACTTGAAAGTAACTATTATAACTATATTTTATTTTATCGCCCTTATGTTTTCTTATTAATAGCTCTGTCATTTTATTGAAGAAGAGTAACTAATAAAAAAAATGATTTTTTATAAATGGTGATGAATCGGTTGGCACCAAGTTCTGAATGTTTTTAAAATAATCAAGGTAATAATATAAAAGTTGATAGCAACTTTTGTGAATCTGATTTTTGATTTTTTGTAAATTTATTAATTATTGTAGTCATGCTTAAATTTAATTTGATTATAAAAATAATCAATAAATGAGTTCTTATCCGAACATAGAAGGTACCTGATTCTTACATTAGCATTTTATTTTTAACGTAATGGGGATTAATGAAATTTTTCGGTCATAGTTTTTAGTTCATGCGGATTAATGAACTTTTTAGTTCATAAGCTCCAATTGTTCACTAATCCCCATTGACGGGGATTGTCAACGGGGATTAGTGGAATAACCGAAAACGGGTAAAAGGACAACGGTTAGTGAGGATTACCCTTCCGTACTCAGATAGGTAGCGTTGCTGTCGGTATGTCAACTACTAAACGGCTTGACCAATGCGTTGACATGTTGTACCTATACCTATGTGCACACAGATTATACTCCTAATTACGTGCATTTCCATGATTTCACAGACATGAATGTATTATGCTTACCTTACCAACCTAACATATTTCTGTACATAGAAATAAAAGTGAATCAGCTTGATGAATGTGTATGAACATATTGAGAACTATTGCACAAAATGTCTTGTTTTTTTAAACAGGTAGATACGCCAAACTATTAAAAGGAAAGATTCGATTGTTTGTTTGTAATGAATAAGCTCCAAAACTACCGACCTATTAGAAAAAATCGTTTACCGTTAAAAGCAAACATTATTCCTAATGAATAGAGGCTACTATTGAGCGCGCGAAAATGCTTCAGAAGCACGTGACAACTGTTACTGAAAATTATCCTTCCATTCTCTATTTTACGTAACTTGAACCTATTGCCACGGTAATATTATCTATACAGTATTGTAACTCAGCCGTGTCCTTGAAATAAGTGCTTACAGAAGCGCGGTACGTAAGCATGAGATAGGGCTGTCTCTGTCGCCTACCAACAGTTACCTACCTATGCAGTTTTGAGATTGTAAATTTATTACTTTTGTTTATTAGCCCAGATAGGTACTTAGTAACAATTTAAAATATTAATATGATTACTAAAATACTTTGTGAGTTGGATAGAAAGTGTGCAATAAAAATGCAAGTAGTTTTTTTTATTGACAGATTTAATTAAAAACCATGATTATATATGTGACTTTATTACAAATCGGTGTTGCGACCGAAAAATATTTGTGCCTTAACTGAGATGTACGAAATGCTTTGTTATTATATTTGAGTGTATAACAAATCCACATTCGAATATAAAGTGTGATGTAAAATTGTTTTGGGAAACATAGACAAGGAGGAGAAAAAGGAATATATTTTACTTGATTATGGATACTTGAAGATACTTCACAATTTATAAACATATAACTAACTAAACAGTTTTAAGTGAAGTTCGGAACATAGCCTCCATTTTGTCTATGTATTTCACGACATCATCGCAGGGTACAATTAAAAAGTTTGCGAAGTATTCTTACTACGAGGGCAAAACTGAAAGTTTTTAGAACTGATAACTTAAAAGCATTATATTAAAAAAATAAGTTTAAATTTTGAAAATAGAACTCTTTACCAATAATATTGAGTATAC
>NJDC01005408.1:192551-205995 GCA_002245475.1 Calephelis virginiensis
TAAAGAGTCTAGTTAATTCTACAGAATTCCCCCAAATACGAATACCATACTACAAAACGGAAGAAACATACCTATGATAAGCGAACAGAGATGCCTTTAATCCTGACACTTCTCTAATTCTTCTCAATACATATACAAACCTATCGATTTTATTGCAAAGTAAATCAATATACGATTTCCAGTTACAATATTTATCAATTTTTACTCCTAGGAATTTAGTAGAATCTACATTCTCAATAGTAGTATTATTTAAAATCACATCTAATTTTTTAGTATCTCTATAATGTGTTTGAAATTCAACTACTTTTGTCTTCGTAAGATTTATTTTTTTTCGATCAGTCCATGTGTTCAAAAGTTATGACGCACGCACGTACAAACACACCATACACACAAACAAACAAGCACGCAAGTGTGTGTGCGTGTTTGTCTGTGGCATCGTAGCTTTCAAATAATTATGATGTGTTGTTTATACCCCCGACGTAAAATAGCCCCTGACAGAAAACGTATGTACGTTTGTCTGTGACCTAATGTACAAATGAGTACCTACAAGGTTTAAAATGCTCAACAGCATTATGTAACAATCAACTTCTACATGGCAATCACAACTAGAAATTGCATTAAATATGGTTCACAAACATTACATCATATTTATAAAAGACTAGCTATTGACCGCGGCGTTACCCAAGTGGTTAATGTTCCCACCGGAACATTTTTTCGTTATAAAAACTATCCTTTAAGTTAATCCAAGTTACCATCTCTGTGTGTGCCAAATTTCATGAAAATCGGTTCAGCAGTTTTTGAATGAAGAACATACAAACTTTCACATTTTTAATAAGAATAAGACAAGAATATATTTATTTCACACACATCTTACAATGATTCTTGTGACGCGTCTATATAAATCTAAAAAACTACCACCAGATCAGAGCGCGGCCACTTCACACATACGGTTAATATGAGAACCAATAAATCCCAAACATTTTTATCAACTAGATGTTCCGCAATCTTATGACATATTTTACATAATTTAGATGTACTATATATTTTTGCATAATTTAAAGTTTTGTCTTTAATATTCTCGTGAAGTTTCTTGTTAAAACGTATACATTGGACTACGTAGGAATAGTTTATTCTGCGGCAACTTGACACATGAACAGAATTATTGTTTTAGTTTCTTGTATTTAGAACAATAATATATCACATTTTTTTTTAAATCACCTTCCTATAAACATACTTATGTAATATATTCGGCCGACATAGTAAAATAATAATTTGTTTATTTTTTTCCTGAGAGATACTCTAAGGCCTAAGTACCTGAGATACCATGAAAATGAAACACTACCCTTATCGAATGTGATCTAAGGAAAAAAACTCAACTTGCTCACACTTTTCGCGAAACTTTCAATAAAAAGGGATAAAAAAAGTTGTACCTGTCCGCTGTGATGTACGAGTGACACGTAATCCTCATGGCTATATAATTCACGTCGACTATCTGAACCCGGCTTCTCTTCTCGAAGACCACCTTTCATGTCAGGGAATGCTAGCACTGACCATATCTGAAAAAAATATTATTTTATTTAGAAATTTGCTTTCTCATTTATTTAAGAATTGCTTCTGCATTTAAAGATTTGCTTTTTTCAATATCAAGATATTTGCTTCATCAATTACAGGATTTGTTTCTTCATCTGTTAAGCTTTTAAGGTTAAATCACTTAACCGATTTTGATGGAATTTAAATATGAAAATAGTTTAAAACCAGAGTTCAAACATATGCGACTTTTTTTCAAAAATCGGTCGCCAAATGACTTAAATGGAGGATGAAAGTTTTTAATAAAATTTATTCTACGATCACGAAATCGGGGTTAACAGAGCCTAGTTTATATTCGTCATGAAATATAATAATAATAAAATACATTAGTGATGAGATAAATTTAACCGTAGTAAAATTGAGAAAATAAGTAAGTATCTTCATGCCCATATCCCATAAGGGGTAGGCAGACGCACAACCAGGGCACCCACGACTAGCCTAAGTCCCACAATGTGGCAGATGGCAAGCCTAGCGCCAACCGGGCACATATCCAATCCCGAGCAACATTTCTTTTATTAGAAAATTGGAAATACCACATATTCGTTTTGTTTCCCGACCCGGGATTCGAACCCGGGACCTCATGAAGTTACACCGTTACACCACACAAGCGATAAAATTGAGAAACAATAAAATAATAGATTTATCATCCTCTCCTATAAACATTATTAACTTCTTCATTTTTCCTGTTCATAATCTCAGTTTTATTTTATCATACACGTACTTAGTTGAATTGTCTTTTCAACATGTATTTGAGGTCGATTACGAAAATATATAAAAGGTGTGCACACATTATAATCAATATGTTAACAAGAAATCCTGTAGTTTCCTAACCTTGGGGCTGGCAAAGTTGTCAAGTTTTGCGTCAAAGTTACAAGAATGTAACGGACGCAGAAAAATTGTATTTGAGAAATTTCCAATTTTCATTATTTTATTTTCGTATCGAAAATAAGAGTCCGATAAAAAAGATAGTTAGTAAGTCGCATTTATGATGACCAGCTCGAATAAACTTTTGATAATCATCACCGATAATAATCTACCTATTACTGCTGTCATGGAGATAGTGCTCGGCATTGTCGAGCAATTCAGTTAAATAGCTTCACATTAAAGCCTCGGGCCGGAAACACACCACGACGTGATGTCTTCAAACGGTGGTTAATTCTACTTTTTGTCGTCAAATTCCATAAACAATATTATTAGGAAAATATATTACCTTGATTATTTTCTCGACTCCTGAAGATGCAATCAGGCAGTAATCGGAGTTATATCGCACCTGATTAACGATTGACCTATGACCATATAGGACTATATGTGGCGGCTCTACTACGGTATCTGTAAAAAATAATTTAGATAAGGTTTTTATGGCAAACGATATCGAACAAGCACGCGGATACCCTGGTGGTAAGAGATAACCGGTGCCTATGGACATCATAAATGTTAGTTGCGTTGCTGTCCTGTGGCCGGGATGTTAGGCCTAACGTGAAAGTCTACCGGCTAAACTACACTCCGGGCCGGAACATTGTACTATTATTATTCGACCCCCTCGTTGGTCGAGTGGCTAGCGTACACGCCTAACTACACTGATGAACCGAAGGTTCTTTTCAATTCCCGACGTCTGCATTTCCGGGTCTGGGTGTTTATTAAATTTTTCAAGTATATATTTAAGTATTTCTATGTATTAGAATCATTGGCTTACACCCATAACACAAGCCTATGATTTGATTGCTTTGCGGTTAAATTCAATTTGTGTAAATTGTAAAAGGATGTTTATTATTTATTAGATATTATTATCGCATCTGTGGTCTAGCGGTTCAGTTGTCGGACTTGACTGCATTAGGTCCCGGGTTCAATTCCTGGGTCGGGCAACAAAAAAAAATGGGTTATTCCTATTTTCTAACAAAAAATGTTGCTCGGGATTGGATATGTGCGCCCGGTTGGCGATAGGCTTGCCACCTATCACATTGTGAGATCTGGTATCTTCCGCTAGTCGTGGGTGCCCTGGTTGTGCCTCTGCCTACCTCTTCGGGGATATGGGCGTGAAGATACTTTACTTTAAATATTATTATTATGGAGGCAGGAATAAGTAGCAAATAATACAAAATAAATAATATCTTAGGACAACAAATTATTCGCTTTAAATGTGAGTTTTAATCCAAGACCACTCCATACATAGAAATTCGTAGCACGATGTATATCCGAGATAAACTACGAAACGACTTAACCAAATTTCATAGTACTATCTATAATTTGAACCAGCTTAAAAAATAGGATAAGTTTTTTCCTGATATCTGAGCAGCATGCTGCGCAAAAAACATTTTTCATAAAAGAGGTAATCCACGGGCAGCAATTTGGAACAAAAAAAAATTAAGCCAGAAACGCAGACATTAATGTTCGCCTATCCGTTTGAAAATTATAACCCGAACCCCGCCAAAAATCGGTTTGATTAAATGAGTAGGGCGGCAAACTTAATTTTACTCATTGTTTGCGTGAAATAGTCATACAAAGCGTTAATAACAATATACAGGGTTACTTTTAAAAGACCTGCCAAATTTTGGTCGAGGACTGGGAATCGATAACACTTTTAATATTTGAGATACTTAAAAATTTTAAAATATAAAATATAATTATGATGCAAAATACAAAATGTATGACTACAACATAAACTAAACATTCAACTGGTGCGCGCCGAGCGCAATCGCATCCTGCGCATGCGATTGCGCTGGTGACATTATAACTCGTACTCAATAGGAAATAGCGTGACAACAAGCGAAGCGTTAATACGCAAACTATTTTAAACAAATATTTATAGAAGTAAATATTACAATCGTTTTAGCACTAACTCCCTTGTATTAAATTTGGACGGTCCTTTGAAAGTAACCCTAAATATTTAACACTAGCATGCAAACAAAAATTATAAACTTACAACTACTTTACTTCTTTAACAATTACAGTGCATATTATAGGTACCTACTTAAATTGAAATAAAATTAATTAATATTATTAAGTAGGAGTAGTAAGTAGGAGATATAAACCTACATCCAGCTTATAAAAGAATGAAACATTATTTATAATTAATTTAGTATATTAAAAACGGGGCTTAAAAAACCATGCACAAAATATTTTTTTAAATTTAATGATGTGTAGAATAGACCAGCTGCCTTCCTAACAGGCAGCCTTTAAGATGCTGCAAAATTGCCAGGTAAGGATCCACCGCCTTACCTATTCCTGATACAATAATGACAGTGTCATGTTACGGTGCGGAGGGCAGGATAATCGGTAAGTTTGCACAATAATTGGCCCAATACTTCGGCCAAAAGACAGTGACGCCCCTATAACTTCTATGATGTATATGCGTCATTTTTATCTCTTACCGTCAGGAGAGCCGTGTGCTTGTTGGCTATCTTCTCACATAAAAAATAAAATAAATGTATATGACACTAACACCGACATCCTGCATATTTCTAAAGCGGTAATACCAATCAATGCAAGTAGCTGCAAAAAGCAAACACCAAACAAAGACAAAAACACCGAATCTCCCCTCTTTCAAACTGCTTGGCATGGCTGCATAGCTTATATAAAAAAAAGAATCATACCTAGATCTCCACCTGTGTCCGGTATTTTCCACATATACAGGTTGAAATCATCTGACCCGGAGAGCACATACTGATCACCTTTGCCGGCAAAGCAGCAGCTCTTCATAGTGCAAGAGTTATAGTAGTCCTGGTGATAGAATTCAGCCACAGGCTCTGATGATTGGACAGCATATAATACTGGAGCTTGTCGTCTTCGCAGTGCAAGTATGTGGGTCCCCGCTTGGTTGAAACGCACACTCATACTGTTTTGACTGGATCCATTATTACCCACATATTTAACCACGGGACTGTAAATACAGAATATTTTATTTTGCAATATATTTAAGCATTTCTATAAATTAGTATTGTTGACTAACCCTATAGGGGGTTATTTAGTTTTTTTATTTACAAGCCGAGATCAATTTCATGTTATTTTGGCTCTGATATTTATAATAAATAAAACATTGTTGCTACTGTACAGAGATTCTCATAACCAATATCAGTGATTTTAATGGTAAAAAATGGAATAAATTTTATCGACCAAGTACTACAAAAAGTGAAATTTTACGAAACGAGAGTTAAGTTGGATTTTTATTTTTTTGTGACTGCCTATTCAGATAATTGTGTTTACTAAAAAAACTTTTTCATAACAATCTATTAAGTGTGACCTTAAATTTGGATGAACGTTACGTCATTTTTTGGTACTACTTTCAGAAATCTTTTTCTGAAAGTTGATACTACAACTTATGTAAGTAGGTAATACATTTACATACTAGGACATATATATTTATGTGTGACTGGCATAAAACTCTATACAACACATAAACAATATAAAAGTCTAGGAATGAATAAAAAATAATAAATGCATTTTCTTATGTTGATGGTGCCGATTCGCTTGGTACAAACTAGTCTAAACTAACCTAAAATTAGATTTAGAGCTGTCTAATCACGTTTGGTATTCTGCTGTACACATCTAAACTGAAATTTTAGCTTGACAGATCTAAAACATTTTAGTCCTTCAATCTAGGTTTTTCGTATTCTGATGTGCGTGTTTTATGTCAATTTTTTACATAAAATTACAAATGTCATTTAAAATTTAGAGCGATTTTTTTAGAAGACGATTAAATTTAGTTTCCATATAAACTTCTCTTGTTTTATTACAATTGATTGTTAAGTTATCGTACGGTAGCTAAAGGCATAGCTGGGCACCGTTAATCAAATAGTTAACTTCGTTAATCGTTAATCCGTTACAAAAAAAGTTAGCTTCGTTAAACGTTAAAGCGTTACATTTCGGAAGAATTAACGCAAGTTAACGTTAATCGTTATTTCGTTAATATGTGTAAAATTGCATTTTTATATCGTTGCACTGGCGCTAAGTAATGAAATGATTAAACGAAAAAATATCTTCGCTGTTTTCTCACTCGCATGTGCCGGCAAAATATATCTAGTTTTTTTTTTTGTTTCACGCGTTGCCACGCGCCGCCCGGCACTTGTCGTTCTTTTGGTACTTGTCTGAACCTGGTTTCGCGCGTCGTCGCGGTGCCGTTCGGTAAATAGTAGGCATTAGATTAACGATTAACGGACTTCTGCATATTAACGGAAGTTAACGTGTCCGTTAACATTTTCAAAAGTTAACTTAAAAGTTAATTCGTTAATCAAAATGTTAACTTCGTTAATTAACGATTAACGGATTAACGAGTTAATGCCCAGCTATGGCTGAAGGTAGCCCTATGATTAAAATAGAAAATTGTATGATATCAGCATTGTTGTAGATTCGTCTAAAAAGTACTTACCTACGACATTATAATTCCATAATTCTAACATTAATGTAACATGATCGCCTCCGTGATCTAGCGGTCCAGGTGTTGGATTTGACTTCATGAGGTTCCGGGTTCGATTCCTGGGTCAGGCAACAAAATGAAAATCCGGTTTTTTTTCAATTTCCTATTTAAAAATTGGATTGGATAGGTGATCGGTTGGTGGTAAGCTTGCCACCTATCACATAGTTAGACATGAAAATTTGGTACTGTGTTTGAACCCTTTTAGTATCAACTGCTGCATATTTAATAAAGATGCTTTTGATATCCCATAAATAAATCAAAGCCACATCTCAATTCCCTACCAGCGAAACATTTAAAGATGTTATTGCTACTATATTTCATTAGCATTACCATACTACATAAATGTATAATAGGTGATTGGTGTTCTCTTCTTGTAAATTTAAACATCTATTGTTTATTGCATGCGGCAGCATTTTTTACCAAACAAAAACAGGCAGTCTGTAGATGTCCTAACTTTAATTTATTTTACAAATTCACATGCTTACACAGCAAATTCTTAAAACCACAAACTGAAACGGTATGGCAGAGTAAGTCTTAGACTCGACATAAAAAGCTGTTTGCATTTGGTCTATAAAGATTCATCGAAAGATTTTTTCAATACCACAGTTGCCGTAGATGGGACAGATATTGATATAAAAAAAAACCAACACTAAATCACCCCCATGTTCCAGGAAGTCTTTCATATGTTATAACAGGATTTTATAATATAAACAAACTGCTAAAAGGTTATAAATAAATATAGTTATGTGGTAAAATTGTTGATTTTTATTCTAAGTATGTTAGAAATAAATTTACTTATAACATTCTGACACCTACACAATGCAAAGCCCAAGTAATATCTTTGAACCCAAATTTCCTGGGTTTGACACACATTACAGCGATTCAGAGGCACCTCATTAACAAAAATATTACATTGGGTTGGTCTGGATCTGTTGAGTAGAATTGACCAGGTGCTTCTGTACAGGCAGCTCATAAGAGGTGAGCACAAATTATTTTCAACAAGATGAAGTTATGTAGTGCTGTGCAGCAACTTGTCCAGTTACCTGCCACTGCCAACATAATGGCTTGTTATTTTCTGGTCCGGACGGTATGGTTACCTGTATACTTGCACAATAGGTTTAATATTCCAGCCACAGGACAGCAACGCACATGTAATGTAACATTTATGGTGTCTAGGGGCCACGTTTGTCTCTTACCATCAGGAGAGTCCAAAGTGTGGACTGAAAAGCAACATTTATTAGTAATTTTAAAAAAAACACACATTCTTGAAATTTCTATTGGGACTAATAGAAAGTATATCATTTAATCAGTTAGAAAAGCAAAAAAATGTGTATCTCACATTTTTGTTATGGAATAGTGATGATTATTCTTTATTATTATTCTTGTAGGTTTTTATAAAGTTGAATGTAAGTGTCAACAGTCCTGCGATGTGCAGTGGACTCATGTGGACAAACTAGACATTTCTATCTTCAAGAAATATAGGCAAAATGTTCAAGTACTAACAACTTTGTATGGTATTTTGTATTGATAGATCACTATCTGCGACCAACACCAGACATATACATAAATTCTAAACCTAAAACACCATGAATTTTTGAGAGTAAAGTTTGACCGTTCAGAGAATGCATTCCTGACACCTATCAGTTAGTCACGACTAGTGATGGGCACAACATATTACATAACACTGAGTTCGTTACCGTTCCTCCAAAATGAACCGCCGCGTTATTTTTAAGATTATTTTCGTTTTAAATTGGCGGAATCATTTAAAAGTTATATTTAAGTGGAAACCAAAAAAGGGTAATATTAATATAATAAAATTGTTTTATTTATTCTTTGTTACAAAGTTACAATCTTTATTTCTATGCAATAAAGTACATTGAATTGAATGTGCGTACAGAATATAAATCAGACTCCGATTCGCTTGAGGAGGCGGTGTCTTCATCATCATCTTCGCCTACATGTATAATTATATTATTATCAATAACAGAATCAATCCTGATATCTCGGTCAAAATGTTCCACAATCACATTTTTAGTCTTCTTAACTACCTTTGCCCAGTCATTAAATTTAATTAGCTCTGCTTTTAGCACCTGCATATATGCGTCAATGCCTTTTGCTTGTAACCAAGCCACCATTTCTTCTTTTTTATTAGCTTGGGTAGGTGGTTTCTGTATCTGAACCGAGTGATAGGAGGCGTTATCCATGAATATTACAGAAGGCTCTGGTAGGCTGGGCAAAAGCACGTTCTGGAACCACTCTTTAAATATAGTGGCATTCATTTCCTCGTGGTAGTCATTCGTGGTTTTTGATTGAAATGCCAATAACGCGTTCTCCACAAAGCCGTATTTTGCAGAACCTGCGTGGCATATTATCAGATGGGCCCCCTTACCCATTGGTACATTCGACGTCGACGCTTGTGTATCATCCGTCCAAGAACGGGAAACCGTGTGATTGGCGTTTAGCCATGTCTCGTCAATGAACACGACATTATCCCAGTTCTCTATTTTTTTGCTTCTCTCAAAAAACTTATCCGTTTTAAAATTATGTCGTATCGTTCTAATAAAAAATTTTATTTGACTGTTTTTTTTTTTATACAAAAAACCCATATCTTTTAAGATTTTGGTTAAAGCAGTTTTACCCCCGCTAAACAGTCCAGCTTCTTTCAACGATGCCAAAAGCTTCTTCCCGTTGAGATATTCATTTCTGGAATAGTAACCCTATATATTATTTCTGATTGCATCGGCGTCAAAGGTGTAAATATCTGTCACGGGTTTAGTTCTACGTTTCTTCTTCGGAGTACGTAAAATATTATCTTCCATGCTAATAGAGCCGAACTTTTCTTTATTAATATTTGTTATTGTTCGTTTGCTAACTCCAAGCGCCTGAGAGACGCGTCCTTGTACTTGTTCGACAGGTACCAGGGGTCCGCCATTTTGCCGCTAGCGCTCAAAGTAATCTTGCAGCTTGATGATTAACTGACGGGCTCCACTTCTCAATGTTTGTCCACGTTTAGGCATAATTATGCACCAAAAGTCACAAAAACACAATCGAAGTCCGATTTAGCGCTGATGTCAGTTTGAAAAGCAGAATCAGTCCATTAAACGAAAGCCGGGTAATCAAATAAAAACAGATCGAAAACACTTGAAGAACGTGGTCTAAGCGCACGAAACGACAACAGACGACTGTTTTAGTGTCACAAAATGGTGGCCCATAACGCCATTTGGGGTTACCGTTTTTAATCTAAGTATAAAAATGCTACTTACGCCATTTGGGGTTACCATTTTCAACCTAAATATAAAAATGCTACTTTCTTTCGCGCGTTCGGTTTGATCGTAGTTTTATTTTTAGTAGTAGTAAATTCTTAAAAAGAAAAACAAAACGTATTATTTTATAAAGTATAACTGTATAAGAACAGATTACGATACTATTATTGCCTGTTATTGTTAGCAGAGCACTACAAATATAAAGCGCTGACATAACCTTGTAATAGCGCAGTTTAGATTTAGAAAAATATTGGTTACCAAGTTATTTGACACTCAGTTTGGTACAATATTATAATATTAATTGATTATTGATATAATAATATTGATTTAATGCTCATCAATTGTTAAAATGGTAAACAACCAGTAATAATATTTTTATCGTAACTTCAACGCCATTACAAAGTTACGTCGTAAGTTCAACCGCGACGTGTCAGAAACGCATTCTCTGAACGGCCGTACTTTAGTTCGTTTTGAACTATCAGTGAGCGTGAGTAAGGAGTGATGTACACAGTACACACCCTTCAGCATAAAACATGTAATGATCAAAATAATCAATATTAGGATTTTAATTTACATTAGTTTGAGATTTTGCATAAACCATATTTGAAACTAGCCGACCCAGCTAACTTTGTATTGCTCACAATTGACCGTAACTTCTTCAATTTTGACAAAACACATTTTTGACAACGCTCCTTACTATATATAATACAGAATGGTTAGAGCGTAAGACGCAAGGTTACAGGTTCAAATCCTCTCTGGGCCAAAAAAAAATATTTCTCTAAAAACTTCTAGAAATACTATCATTAACTTACACGTTATGTTAAACAAAAGCTTAACAAATAAATAAATATTTAAGACAAATGACACAAACTGATCTAATTCCAAATTAAGAAAATTACATGCTTGTGTTATGGGTGTTTTTCAGGGTTAGTTAACGAGACAAATACACATAAATATTGAAATAAATACCAGTATAAATTTGATACCCAGACCCGGAAATACAGACATCTATCTTGATCACACAAATGCTTGCCTTCATCGGGAATCGAACTCGAGTCGGTGGAAATAGACGTGTACCCAAACCCCTTGACTAACGAGGCAGTCAAAATGATATGTCTTGATACTTACTGTTTTGGAGTACGTAAATCCCACAGAGCCACACCGTCACGAGCATTGGCTGATACTACCATTCCCACTTGTAAAGGATGAAACATAACGCCATGGAAAGCTTTTCTGCTACGAGATACCACTAGGGATTCTAAAAACAATTTGTTTTTGTAATGTGATAACATTAAATAGTAAAGAAAAACATTTTTTGTCACAAATGCTTATTTTAATAAAACTTGGCCTACCTATTAATTTCTAGTTAAGCCAATGCATGGAAAATAATTAATTTGTCTTATTTAGATTAAAACATTGTGGATTATCACCATTTGTTTATTAATATCAGTATTTTAAAGCTACGACATTGAAACCTTAAATCGGAGGGTTTTGTAGCCGAGAGAACCATTAAGAACATATATGGATTTGACATGTCCATCTGTCTGAGTGTAAACTACACGGATGGCAAATAATATAATAATCCAAGGCAAACACACCCATAAACTAATAAGTCTATTAAAACTAGTTGAGATTAATTTCAAGAGTTGCATGTTTTGAGAATTAGACATTCAGCGAATTCAATTTGCGTGAATTAGACATTCAGCGAATTCAATTTGCGAGAATTAGACATTCAGCAAATTCAATTTGCGAGAATTAGACATTCCGCGAATTGAATTTGTGAGAATTAGACATTCAGCGAATTGAATTTGCAAAAGGAGAATGCCAAAAAAACCAGTTGCAGGCATAATGAATTATATCTCAAAAAATCATTTATATAATAATAACCATAAAAGATCGTGATCCTTACTGGCAGACAATCGAAATTGGCTGTTTTATTGTTAACCACCGCCTTACCTATTCTTGCCGCCATAACGTCTTGACGTATTCCGGTTCGGAGGGTAAGGTAGCCAGTAAACTTACTTTTGCTCGAGGCCTAACATACTGACATCAGGTTGGCAACGCACCATTGCCATCTTTAGTGTATCTAGGCGGCGTTAATTTCTTACCATCAGGAAATCCGTCTGCTTGTAGGCAAACAAGTTTGAACCTAGGAAGGCTCCTATAACATAAAAAAATAATAATAATAAAACAAGTTTTATTCAGGTACTGGTTTAAATTAAAATAGTTATGTTATTTTAAAGTAGGTATTTTTTTATTTACAAAAACATGATGTTAAATGTATTCCTGAAATATAAATGCAGATCCAAACATTATGATTTATTTAATATTTCTCATAAACTGACGAGTTACATTGACCGCTATATTCGTAGTAATAAGGCCAAAGAACATTAGGAAGCTGTGCCCATGTTGTCAGTGTTTTATATTTTTTAGGTTGGGCTAGACATGAGGACACTTTTAGACATCCGGCTGCCATGTTGGATCGTGTACTCTTTAATTAATTATAAATAAAATATATTATGCCTATACTTTGGTTTGATTTTGACTTAACACCTTTACATCCTTAATTTTGGCACTCGATACTCTCAGCCTACCCCGCAAGGGACTGCAGATAGGTGAGTAAGTACCTTTATATCCGATAGGCAAGCACTCGCGCGATTAAAAATATAATGCAGAATGTACTTTCTTATCGATATCTTTAATTAATATGATAGTATCTTCGTATCTATACTATTAAAATACAATAACAAAACAAGCAATTTAGATTGTCTGTTTAGGTTATTATTGTATGTGGTTATTATTATATAGGTTATTATTATATTACTAATTTTATCACTGATTTTTTGAGATCCATCTCATTATGCCTGCAACTGGGTTTTTTTTTGGATGGAACTGTGCTATTCTCCTTTAATTTTGCGAATTGAACATTCTGCAAACAATATTCTGTAAATTGCTTCACGAGTTTTATACAAAAAATATTTGCGTACCACAATGTGTTACAATATGTAGGAATGTTTAAATATTTTTGTGGCATCCTCTTAAGACATACAAATATATAATTTTGCATTTCAAATAATTAAAGGGCGATGCTTATAATGATGTATTTATACCTATATAGACATAGTATCTGTAGACAGGGCTTTGAAAATGACATTGAAGTGCCTAAAATATGTTTTCTCAAAGT
>NJDC01005410.1:0-34611 GCA_002245475.1 Calephelis virginiensis
ATCGCCGAGCAAAATCTATTTTGATGAAATGACGGGATTTTGGAAATTTAGGTTTCAAAAATTAGTTGAAAGTTTATTAAATTATAAATCATTTTCCCTGTTTTCCTGCTTTTATATTGAAATTTTTCCCAAATTTATTTTCTACAAACCTCACGAAGCCCGAGACCATTCCAACGAATGCAAAATCGTGGATATCGGTTCGTGCGTTCTGGAGTTATAGTGTCAGGAAGGAAACCCGACTTATTTATTCAGCACATAAATTTTTACTAAATGTATATTGATAAATATAATTTCACAAAAAATAGGCTTATCTGTATAAACACAGAATTCTTCCTGATAAAAATATTTAAGCGCAACAAAAACTGCAAAAAATCGACTACAATCATTTCACTACCCCGTCGAGATTTTATAGTTTTTTTGATAATGGTTCCGAGATGGTCCCACATAAGTTTTATCTACATCCCACCAGCAGTTTTGAGTTACTTAACAATTCGCAAATTTTCGTCTATGTTGAATACATAATTGATCATGCCTATGTCAACATGCATTATTAAGTATAACTCAAAAACCGCTTGTCAGATCATGATAAAATTAATACAGTGGCCCCACAGAGTTATGAGAAAAAAATATTTCCAAAAAACTTCAAAATCAGTAATTATTAACCCAGTAATCGCGTAACACACCATAAAAATAAATAACAAAAAGAGATACAGACAAATTGAAAACCTCCTCTTTTCTAAGTCGGTTAACAATAAAAGGCATCATGTTAGTACAATCACTAAACAATGTAAAATAATGGACGTAAAAAATATCTACGTCATTACAAATATAATTAACAAAAATTAATATGTAAGTGATTACTAATATTTATTTAACGGTAGTTTTAAGATTAACAAGGAAGGAAACGTGTTTGCACACATTTGTTATTTTTCATCGTCGGCGCTTGGTAAAACTTCCAAACATTCATACTTTTAAATAAAGAAACACTTATACTGTTTTACGTATCATTTACAATTTGTTATTTTATAAATAGCCTTCCGATTTCGCTAATACAGCATCATCAGGGTTAAAACTTAAACTACTAAACAATATTTTTGAATCGATTTTTCTTTTTGATTTGATTAAGTAAAAGTATCTTCACGTCCATATCCCTGAAGAGGTAGGCAGAGGCAACCACGGCACCCACGTTTAACCGAAGACACTAAGTCCCACAATGTGATAGGTGGCAAGCCTATCGCCAACCGGGCACATATCCACTCCCGAGCAGCATTTTTTTTATTAGAAAATTGGAAAAACCAAATTTTCTTTTTTTGGCCGACCCGGGATTCGAACTCAAGAAGTCAAGTCAAACACCTGAATCGCTAGGCCATAGAGGCGATTTTTTTTATTGAACCAAAAAACTAAAACAGATTACAGCCCTTTATTCCGTCAGAGTTTAAATAAAAACTTAGGAAGAAGAAAAGTTCTATTGTAATCCAAGTTTTATATTCCTTATTCCATTGTTTTATATACAAAGCACATTATTACAAACTATCTGTTGCCCGCGGCGTTGCTCGCATTGTGAATGGTCCCACAGGAATATTTTTAATGTATTATTCCAAATTCCTCTATGTATGTACCAAATTTCATGGAAATCGGTTCAGTAGTTTTTGCGTGAAGGAGTAACAAACAAAAATAATATATTCTCATATATAATATTAATTGCACTCAAACGTCAAAGGTCAACGTAAAGTGACAAAACAAAAAATTACAATGTTACATAACATTTTGAAATTTTAATAAAAATACAATATTACATAACAATTTGAAATACTCCTTCTAGGAAATCCCACATAACTAAGATCGTTGATTTTTTTATGACATAACGTCTGGTAGTCGCCATTCTAAATTTTAGTCGTCTGAGCTTTGGTGACTCACCTAAGATTATAACGAATATATTGACGTGTAATTTCTCATTAACCTACGCGTTTTACCTCTAAAGCAGCGGTCGGCAACCTTTTGGCAGGCAAGGGCCACAAGGCGGTAAAATAAACTAAAGGAGGGCCACACTTGTAACATTTACCCTAGAAGCCAAATATACCTACATATAATTGGTCATGTCCCATAGAAAAAATTAAAATGGGCGGAGAGAAGCGCGTTCTTAAGGCTAAATCTAAACTATACGCCGTATATTATACGGTCAAGCGGGGAACGTTCATGAATTTATTTTGATATTTATAACTTACTTTCAAGACATTCACGGGCCGCAAGTAAGACGTCAGCGGGACGCATGCGGCCCGCGGGCCGAGGGTTGCCGACCGCTGCTCTACAGTACCACGATAAACATACATACAGCCAAAGATAGTAATGAATATTAACTTTCTTTAAACCAGTTAAAATTAGCCATGCTGTGAGGAGTTTTGCGGTTTGATTCCAGCCGCTGATTTCCACCTTCGGACATCGCGTCAGTATAGTTGTATCATGCCCATTATCTTGATGCGTGGCGATCTACAACGACTCCGAAGACATTTCTTACCTCGCACCTTTGTGGAATCCGTTACGGAGAGCGGTATTCCCAAACGATTATGACTTAGGAACCTTCAAGGAAAGAGGAGGAACCTTCAACCCATTCCTTAAAGGTCGGCAACTCATTTGTGATACTCGTGGTGTTGCGGATGTCCGTGGGCAGAGGTGATCACTTTCCATCAGGTGACCAACTTGCTCGTTTGCCTCCTCTTGTACACAAAAACAATAAGCAATATTATTGCTGAGTAAACAATTTGACTAGGTGATATAACTTACCTAAAATATTATATAAGGCACATCAACGGTTGGCTAGGCAAAGAAAAGTAACGTACCTGAAAATAAAATTAACGTTTGAATAAAACAGTTAACACGTACTTTTGTGTTAGAATTTCACTTAAAATAAATAAGTTTAATCTGTGGTCTAGCTGTCCAGCGTCGGACATGAGTTCTTGAGGTCCCCGATTCGATCCGCGAGTCGAGCAACAAAAAATAGAAAATGATGTTTTCAATTTTCTAATATACAAGTAGATAACGTTTCCCGGGATTAGACATGTGCCCAGTTGGCGATAGGATTGCCACCTATCACTTTATGGGACTTAGTGTCTTCGGTTAGCCGTGGGTGGTTGTGTCTCTGCCTACCTCTTCAGGGATATAATATTTTATTTTACTTAACTTATAAAAAAGGACTATTGCATCTTCATAACTTTAATGCGTGTTAGATGGAGTTAGAAAATAAAAGTTGTCAATATAAATCAATCCATGTATTTTTGTGATTTTATATTTGTAGAATAAAAGGCAAACGAACAGAAAGATTCTCTTATAAAAAAAAGTAAACATCGCTTGTAAACAATACCTAGGTATTTATTTTGGGTTTTTAAACGAATTAATTTTTAATAGAAAATGTAGATGTCGCACAGAATATAATCTAAACATAATACGTACAGAAGACATGCTTATCTACAAATGGCAAGCAAAGATATCGCTACGTCTAGTCGAAACGTCGCGATGTGTCGTCAGATAAGCAGGGTTACTTTTGAAGCTCGATTCATGCATTATTGGAAATTAGAATCGAGGATGTCATTTTAGAGGTAATATTAAACACAATACTGGCGAATTATTAACATTTAGTTAATAGTAAATCATACATAATTTTATCGGATTCGTAACTATTATTATTTGTAACTTGGTGTTAATAATCCGCTATTATTGTGTTTAAAAGAACCTAAAATTACATACATATAAGATTCTAAATCGCATGATATCGAGATTTAAGAGTAACCCTATAGGTTTTACGTCTAAATCTAGTAGTGATGTGCAAGATATCCGATCGCATCCTCGGAAACGAAGATTCGTATCCATTCCATATTTGGCAAATCTTTTATTGATCTCTCACTTTAGGTACTTTTAATGTATACTTGATAAATTCTATTTAAAAGTGATTAGTTATTTACTTCTACTTACACTTACACTTTTTCCACTTTTATCATATTTTATTAGCACAAAATAATTTTAAATTAAACTACTAAACATCTTTGTAGATATATTTTATATTATGAAATACAATCGTCTTTTATGCTTTCTAATGTCCAGTATCAAACTGGACTATAAAAAAAGCACCACCCACGCATGGCAAGTTGAAATATTTCCTGTCTATTACGCAAAAGGTCTATTGACACCATCTATCGTTTCATAATTACACATCGACACCGGCTGAGTAAGAAAATTAAGATACCTATCTGCGGATCTTGACACCAAATATTCATATTTGTGTCCGTATCTCCGTTCTATGTAATTAACAATCTGGCACATCACTACAATCTACATACTCTCATAGTCGATGACATTATTTTATTTAAAGTATGCTTATTTTTTTATGACATTGGAAGGCCAACTGTTCCTTCTGTTGGTAAGAAAATCACGTCGCCTAGAGACACCAAAGATGGTAATGGTGTGTTGCCAACCTGAGATCAAGATATTAGGCTTTGAGCACAAGTGAGTTTACCGGCTTCCTTATCCTCCAAACCGGAATACGTCAGCGGCAAGAATAGTTAAGGCGGTGGTACCAATCCGGGCGAGTCCCTGCGAAACTCTACCACCTAGTCAAATATCACGGTATTAGCTACGGTAAGCCTATGCTCGCCTTTTACGAGCTGCCTGGCAAGAAGCCAGATGGTCTATTCTGCAAAGGAACCCGGACAAATATACAAAAGGTGTCCGTATCTGCGGATCTATCTCAATAACAATCTGGCACATCACTAGAATCTACTTACTGCAAAATGAAACTCTCCTGGTTTATGATTTAATTATTGAGTATGATTTTAGTATTATGTATGCTATTAAATATGCTACTTAAAACACCTTTGCGAGTGAATCCGCTACCATTTACTAGCGAGACATTTAATATAAATCTACACTAAAATTAATGTAACAATGATAAGCTATTTTGAATAATATGTCCATAATACTTGGCTAAAAATAGTAGCATAGCTTAAGATATACCAAAATATCCCTGGATCTGTAATAAATTACATGCTATATTAGTATAAGATACACAAATAAATGTTAAAAAATGTAATAAAGTTCAATATATTTTATAATGTCACTTCGAATACTCGGCTACTAATAAACTGATCTATTTCAAAAATAGATTACTGAAGTAAATGTCAAATTAATGTCAAATTCTTTATTCACGCCTCTGTAGCCTAGCGGCCAGTGTCGGACTTGATTTTTTAAGGTTCCGGTTTCTATCTCTGGGCCGGGCAACAAAAAATAGAACATGTTGAATTTCAATTTTCTAATAATACTCACGTTTTCCGGAATTGGATAAGTGCTCGGTTAGTGATTGACTTGCCATGGGACTTAGTGTCTTCGGTTATGTTTCTGCCTACCCTTTCACAGATATGGGCGTGAAGATACTTTTTTGAAATGGCTAATATGTTGCTAACCGTGAGGTTTTTACAACTTTACCGGACTATAAATACCTTTTTTTATTTTTTTTTCTGCTTGTGGAAATTTTGTACGAACAATACGTTGTAAGTTGTAAGCTATACTCGTCTATACTCATGTTAAGAAGGCCCTTCCCGGCATCAACGCGAGCGTGGTTGAAAAGCTGTTGTTTCATCCAGAGCAATGTAAGAAAAAGAAGCACAGCGGAAAAAGAGAGATAGCGCCTGAGAGTTCGGTTTGCATTCGGTAAATTTCAAAAAGTGAGAACATGATAACATTGAATGAAAAATAGTGTAACTAAATTTCATAAAATATGTTCCAGGAAATACGTTTTTTTTTTTTTAAATCCTTACAAGTTCGTGAAAAAAGTGTTTGTTATTTAGAATCTCAATTACATTTGCCAGGATTCTATCAAAATATTTTCTTTAGTTTAACTATTTATGAGTTCATTATAAACGGTCAAAGTTCAGGCAAAAATTGATAAAAAAAGGCAGAGTTTCGGAGGTTTATAGTCAATTAGTTTCTTTAGCGTTAGTATTAGCCTTAACATAAGTCAGGTTTAAATTTACATCGAGTTACCCGATTTAACAAGATCGGGTGTAAGTTATTCAAAAAATGTCGCCCGCGGTGTTGCCCACGTGGTTAATGGTCCTACAAGAACATTTTTAGGGACAAAAACTATCTTATGTGCTAATCCCAGCTACCCTCTATGTGTGTGCCCGGTGTCATGAAAATCAGTTCAGCAGATTTTGCGTTAAGAAGTAACAAACAAATTTCGCATTTTTAACATTAATAGCATTAATCATACGTCATCATAAAAAGTAATGTCAAAATCATAAATAAAGCAATGGCCTCCTTACTTAAGCTTATTTGGTGAGATTTGGCGGCAACGAGGAAACACATACAATAATTCTTCGTACATACTTCACTTGCGCGCTTTTATTTATAAAAATGCCACCAAAATTGACTAATTTTACTCAACATTTACACAAAATAGCCGTAAAAAAACTACAACCTCTTTTCTCTCGATGGCGCCAAACATCCGACTCGCACTTGGCCACTTTTTAAGTGTTAAATCTGTTTCAGATAGCCGGTACCGCCCACCAGCCAGTATTTGGGTTTATTTACAATGATTACTTAGAAGAATTGGGAGTGGGGACAGGAGCAGTTACTGTTGTATTTGGAGTATTTCAAGTAACACTTGCAATTGCAGGTATGCTAATCACAGTTATTTTTTTAAAGTATCTTTACGCCCTTAACTTCAAAGAAGTAGTATAGCTTGACATTAATAGCTACATCTTGTATGGATCACTTTTTTGCAGATTATCCCCTTTTCTCCTGACAGTAATAACAAACACAACAAAAAATAATTACCGAAATTGGTTAACTCGTTTAGGCGTGATGTAATTACCATTAGAAAAAGGAATTCATTTCTATTTATTTTTATAGATTTTGTAGAAAAAGACAAATAAGAAGACCAATCCTTCAATTTTATCTATTTAAAACTGTTGTCCGCTGTCATTGTTAGTCAGAACGAAGTAAAAAGAATTGATAACCTTCTTCTCTTTTTATAAAAGTAGAAGAACAACCTTCTTCTTTTTAGGAGTCTATCATATAAATATTATAAACTAGCTGTCCCGGCGAACTTCTTTACACCCGTTCAGTTTGGGAAATAGTCAAGTATTGGTTTTACCATTTTCCCTAAAACTTTCCCGCTTTTTCTCTTCTTAAGAACCTTCTTCTGATAATATCTAACACAATAAAAAAAGATTTAGCCAAATCGGTCAAGTCGTTCAAAAGTTATGCGCTAACCAACACATTTCATTTTTATACTATAGATGCGAAAAATTGTAAGGATATGATATGTGTAATTTTGCAACTACCACACCACCACGCAAAAACTGTTGAACGGATTTTCATGAAACTTTGAAGTAATATAGCTTTGATATGAGAATTATATAATAAGTTAAAATTTATAGCGATTTTTTTCTAATTTGGTGACAATTGTCAAGTAAACGCGGACGAAGTCGCGGGTAACAGTTAGTCAAATATAAACCAAACTGAAAATATAGACATCTGTGTTCATCACTGGAATGCCTGTTTCTATTGGCAAATAAAACCAAATCTCAAAGTTGCAGTTAGAAATGTGTATCATACTTTTGACCTAGGAGGCAGTGATGAAAATTGCAAAAACAGAGGCGCATCAAGACTTCAAAATTTACGTGCATAGGCTTTCCGTCACTAACACTGTGATACCTGACTAGGTGGTAGAGTTTCACAGCGACTCAACCGGATTGGTACCACCGCTTACCTATTCCTGCCGCCATAACGTCATGACGTGTTCCGGTTCGGAGGGTAAGGTAGCCGGTAAATTTATTTTTGCTTGAGGCCTAACATCCCGACCTCAGGTTGGCAACGCACCATTACAACCTTTGGTGTCTCTATGCGGCGTAAATTTCTTACCATCAGGAAATCCGTCTGCTTGTTTGCCTTCTAATATCATAAAATAATGCCTGTATCTCCGGAGAGGTAGTCAGAGGTACAACCAGGGCACCCATGACTAGCCGAAGACATTAAGTCTTACAATGTCAAGCCTATCGCCAACGGGGCACATATTTAATCATAAATCAAGTCACCAGTTTTTTTTATTAAAAATTGAAAATACACATCTCCTTTTTTTTGTTTTAAGCAATTTATTAATTTTACTTTTTAGTTGTCGTTACTTCTTTAAATGTTAATAAAATAATTGAAAAGCTCATTTTTATCCGACTTCCTAAAAAAAAGAAAAAAAAGACGAATTCTCAATGGTGCATGTGTTGTTTTAGTTTTTATGTATAAATCAGAACCTGATGATTCGCCGCGTTAGTCGAGTTAATACCCATAACAAGTATTGATATGTTTACTTTGGGGTTAAATTAAATCTATATATTAATACGTGAAGCAAAAACTTTGGATTCCTTTTTACGAAATTTGGCATACTAATAGTTTATGTGTAGGAGAAGTGCAAAACGCATATATTTTTTTTAAATGATAATGTGTGTTATTAAAGAAAAAAAAAACAAAGTGCATTATTTAAAAAAAACATTTATTTGACACACATATTGATGATAACGATAAAAGATCACAGATAGCACACCATACAGTTTGGTCTTGAGAAATGAAGATGGCGTTCTTATCAACAAGATATCAAAATGTATTATGGTATTTTTTTGAGTGAATCAATTTTAATTTTTCTTTTATTTTGTTTGAAAGTTGGTTCTTTTTGGTTGGTTCTTTTCGCAGAGTTTAGAAAAACATATTGGGTTGTTTGGGTTTGCATGGGTTTAGATGGTTGCCACCTTCTTGCTTTTGATATTTGTACGATGTCAGTGCTCATTATTTCCATGTAACTGTTTTGATTTACTGGTCTCAGCTTGGCAAATGTATTTGGTGTCTACAGAGGGCTTAATTTTTTAAGATCAAGTCTGCTTAATTGCCTTTATGATGTTTATAAACCAAATCTCAAGGATATGGCATTGATGATCCAGGAAAATCAATGTAGGAGTGCATGAACTCATTCAATATCATTTTACTAACCAGCGAAGATTGTCACATTCATATCCTACGTAACAGATCCGGTCACTCAAATTTTGCGGTATAAGGATGTGTGAACCCCATCCACTATGATTATGAACTAGTTTTTTTTAAGATATTGGAAGGCAAAGAAGTAGACGGATTTCCTGATGGTAAGAAATTCACGCCCCCTAGAGACACTAAAGGTGGTAATAGTGCGTTGCCAACCTGAGACTGAGATGTCAGACCTCGAGCAAAAGCAAGCTTATCGGCTATCTTACCCTCTGAACCGAAACACGTCTACGGCAAGCGCCGACGTAATTAATTAATAAATTTCTATACCAGATTATTCCACTAAGATAGTCAAATAAAAAAAAGATAGTAGTGTGCAGTACTTCAGATATACTAGGAGGAGAGAAGGACTTGCACTTGGGACTTACAAACCCCTACCAAAGATACTAACATGTCAGTAACATCAATGATTTGTTTCTGTCAGTAGAGCAACGTGCGTGCTATCCTATAAAAAATGGCAGTATATTGATCTGTCGTCACTTCCTAGACTATATTCAAAACTAACATTATACATTTTTTTCAGGTTTTTCAGCAAACATAGCTTTAAAGAAACTATCACTGAGGCAAGTCGGATTAATAGGAGCGTTCGTTTACACATTAGCGTCATTTTGTGCCATATTTGTAACTTCAACAACACAATTAATTATAACAAACGGATTTATGCAAGGGTTAGGAATGGGTCTCCTAATACCAGTTTCGTATACAAGCTTCAACAGTTATTTTACAAGGAAAAAGGTGCTTTATTTGAGTTTGTGTAAGGCATCTATTGGATTAGTAACAATGGTTTATCCACTGTTTATTAAATTTACTATGTCTGAATATGGATTCAGAGGAACCTTGGCCATTTTGTGTGCCATATCAGCTCACAGTATACTAGGAGCGGTTGTGATGCATCCAGTGCAATGGCATATGGTGAAACAAGTGAAGTCGTGTGAACAAGTTGTGTGTAAGTATTTTTTATTATAAATATAGCATTGACCGTCGACTAGTTGAAGTGTTAACCCTTAAATGCATCTTGTGTCGAAAACGGCACAACAAGTTTAATTTGAAATATCCTGCCAAATATTAATATTGCCTACTGTATAGCTTATTTGTGAACTATGAATTAACTATATAAAATATTTCGTGTATGGTAAACATGGCCATTTTTGTTTTACAAACTGAGTAGAACCAACCAAATTTGACACAAAGGGATTTTTGTGAAATTCAGCCAAACAAAAATTAGGTTTTTGATATCATCTTTACTAGAAGAATATTATTTTTGTAAGTATGTATTTATTATACCTTATTGGTATTGTGTCATTTTTTTCCCAATTATTTTTTCAATTTTTTTTTTATTTTAAGACTCAGCTATAATATAACGTTTAATAACATTTATGATTGTGTCAATCTTTGACCTTTCGACAGTTTGTTTAAGCTCTGCTGCATGCTTTTACGCATTTTACATAAAAAAAATATACGAAACCGATTTGCAACAATGTGACAAATCTATCATGAAACACAATTTACCAGAAACACTAAAAAGATATATAAAATATCATCTTAATTAAACGTTTCTTTAACGATTTTAATATGTGATGTCAATTTCCTAACAGGTAAGTTATTTAAATTACAGGATTAACATTTTTTAGATGCAAAAATTAAATAAAACACGCATAATGAAATAAATTTATTTTAAAGTTATTTACTTAGTAACTATGTTTTACTGTCCCAGTTTCCGTAATAAATTTTTGTTTTATTGATGTAATACAAAAATAATAGATTTCGAACACACAGCTGATATAATTAATTTTGACGTCGTCTTTTTAAAGAAGAGAGGCAAAATGCAAGAGAAAAGAGTTACTTAGCGGTAAGTGGTCACCACCGCTCTTTGATATACCTACCACCTGAAGTGTCAGAGATGCGTTATCGACTAGCATTTATATTAAGTATAATTCCAATTGCATTAAATTAATTTCACTGTTTTATTTATTTCAGTAATTCCACCAACACCGGAAGTAGAGGAAAGTGATAAAAAAATCGAATTTTTAACAAACATATATAAAAACACAAGTCAGATAAAGAGGCAAGATAGTATATCACTAGAAAATTTGTATACGAGGAACTGCATAGATGAATCTAATAAGCAATCCAAATTATTATTTATTAATAAAGAAGAACACCTTAGAAGACTGAGTGCTCCCCTGGTTTTTGTGGCCAGGGATCGCAAACTAGATTCCAATTTTAATTCCAATGATAGTGAATACGTACAAAACTTATATAATGCTGTCTCTGTATCGAGTTTGGGCAATTTTGGAAATATTGTTGCAGAGCCTTTACCGATTATTAAGAATAAGGAAGGCAAGTGGTAAGAGTTTTAATAATTCTCGTTAGGGGGCGCTTATTCATCGTGAGTGATAAAAATGGGGAGGGAGTCGAGCTAAATATCGTTTAATTTCACTTTGGCTAACAGAGATTTATCAAGTTCTGCATTGAAATATGTTAAATAAACTAATTATATATCCCTAACAAACACACAATTTAAATCTAATGTCAAAATAAGCAAATTACATGCTTGAGTTATGGGTAGTTTTCAAAGATATTAATATATAGAAATATTTTAAAAGATACCAGAATAAATGTACTCAACACTCATCATACAAATGTTTATCCGCGTCGGAAATCGAACCTTAGCCTCTCGGTTAGTCGGTAGTGTAAAGAATGTACGCTAACCCAACAATGGCAGATTGTAGTTCTAGTCGACTTTCTAAGAAAATTTTAATTCTACTCGTAGTTTTAGTTCAAAAAAATAAGCTTAACATTATTTTTGTTATTAGAATAAATCTAAATAAAACATTTACCATAGAAATAAATTTTTTTAAAGATAGCGATCTCGGAGGTCATCGAACTAGCACACGACTCTCCAGATGGTAAGAGACAATTGTGGCCTATAGATACCATAGATGACATAAGTGTGTCGCTAGCCTGAGGTCGGAGTGTTAGGCCTATTGTGCAAGTCTACTGGCTACCATACTCTCCGAACTGGAATGTACCAGCGTCATTATGGTGGCATAGATATATACATATCTTCACGCCAATTCCCTTACAGAGCTGGCAGAGAGTAGTAGTGCCATACCTCACAATCCTGACAAACCTGTCTGGCTTCCTTCACATTCACCCTTTCCATGTAAACATTCCGAGTGATCTGATCATGGAATGTCAACCTTGGTCTCCCCGGGTACCTACACCCATCCACATTCGCATTTTATATCTGCTTTGTCGATCTTTCTCACATGACCAAACCAGCGGAGCATGCCCTTTCGCATTTAACACCAACACTTTCTTTCAATCCCACTCTTTCTCGGATCTCATGGTGGCAGGAATGTGTAGTGGGTGGATCCTTACCCGGACAAGTTGTTGAGCAGCACTAACTTCTTGATAATCACAAATTATCTTGCTGTAACCTGTACTCACTTATTACGAACTGCCTGGCAGAGTGGCAAGGGGTTTATTTCACTTAGCGGGTGCGGACCAACACGGGTAATAGTACATTAATAATAGTGAAAATAAGCATATTTGTATCGACGTCATGAATATATTTTTTTTATATTATTGGAAGGCAACCAAGCAGACGGATTTTCTGATGGTAAAAAATTCACGCTGGCTAGGGACACCAAAGGTGGTAATGGTGCGTTGCCAACCTGAGGCCTGGATGTTAGGCCTCGAGCGAAAAGTAAGTTTACCTTACCCTCCGAACCGGAACACGTCACCGGCAAGCATTGACGTTACGACGGCAGGAATAGGTAAGGCGGTGGTATCAATCCGGGTGAGTCGCTGCAAAACTCACCACCTAGTCAGATGTCACGGTGCTAATGACGGTAAGCCTATGCTCGCCTTTTACGAGCTGGCAGGAAGGCAGATGGTCTATTCTGAGAATGAGCCCGGAACAACACGGGGATCTGTTGCTGAGTTTTACATTCAACTACCCAATTGGTAACCCAACCTTACCTATTCCTATCGCAATACCTCGCTAATCATTGTCGTATTCCAGTTTCGGTTAGATGGCGGTATACCTTCTTACACAAGAAGCTTATCATCCGAACATCAGGACGGCACTATTACCGTTTGATGTTTATCGATTTCGATTTCCGGTTCGATTTCCGACAGCTACAGCCATTTCTGTGATGAGCATAGATATCTGTATCTCTAGATATGGGGCTTTATTAAATTGCTTGAGTATTTAGAAATGTATGTATTTGCATCGTTAATTGGCATCTTTACTAATTTTTAGTTTAATTTAGGATAAGAGCGTTTCATGCAATCAGGGGTTTAGTTATTAAATCAGATATTAAAATAATTATCTGTATATATACAGTATAAGATTTAAAGTACCATCTAAATTTTGAGAAACGATTCGGAATCGATAACACTTTCGACGTTAGAAGTAATTAAAATTAAAAAAATGAAGTTCTAATTTTTATCACGCAAAATGCAAGATGCATGGTTAGCACCGACCGCAGTCGCATTCACAGGCTGGTGACGTTATGTCTCGTAGTAATTAGTACGACATAGCGCGACAATAAGTGAAGCATTGTTGAGAACAATTTAAAATGAATGTTTGTAAAAGTTTTTTACAATTTGACAATAATATGTAAAACGCATTACCATTTAAGCCTTCATACATACATATCTTCACGCCAAGTTCCTTACGGGGTTGGCAGAGGGTATCGAGTGCCAGACCTCACGATCCTGACAAACCTGTCTTGCTTCCTTCACATTCATAACCCTTTTCATACAAACACGCCGGTTTCGGAGACTCTTGACACCACCCTCGGATAAGCCTTTACCCTCTTATATTAAAATTTATTATATTATAAAATAATTATAACGCTCACTTTGAAAACTTTCAATAAATTTCGAAAAGTATACTTGTCACGAAGGACTATCTCTATCATGTCAGCTTTTAAACATAAATTCGCATCGAAATCGATCCATCCGTATCAAAGTCATGATGTTACAGAGAAACACACACAAACACGTCAAATATATTACACCCCTCTTTTTCCGTTGGGGATTAAAAAAGGTAAACGGCGTATCTAATAGCTGGTTTATTAGTATTTTTGCTCAACTCAAGCCAATAGCCTACGTTCCGAACTGGACATACATACATACATGACATCATATTTATGGCATAATGAATTGGTAAGGCGTTGGATCCCTTTATGGACAAGTTGGTGCACATTTTTCTTGCTCTTTTTTGTCATGACCTATTTAACCTATGCTCGATTCGAAAGAGAGCAAGGTAGTCTATTCTACAACACAGTGTACAATACAGTGTAGGATAGACTACCACCAAACCGACCAGTTTTAAGTGAAAACTTCTTTAGTGGCGTTGCGCACTTTTTTTGGAATGGGTAAAAACTTCTAAACTCGCGTCAAGGATACGTGACCTGCAATTTCGTAAGACGGCGCAGGGCGCTTGCGTGAATGTTAGTGTTGTCATGTACGATGGCGCAATAAATGAATATTGTATTCTACCACATGATAGTACTTTCATACTGATAATTAAAGCAATTCGTGAAAAATTAATACCTAACCATTCCAAAATATTCAAAATGCACGCTAATATTAAAGTTTTCACATCTGTCGGCACTCCCTGAATGAAACCTGTCGTTTTTTTAATTGTTACATTTTGTTTTTAGGCAAACGATAGCAGAGTTTTTAGATTTAACACTCCTCAAAGACGCTGTTTATGTTAATATCATTATTGGACTAGCGCTGAGTTTCTTCGCAGACCTGACATTCTTCACACTGGAACCATTATTTTTAAATAAGAATAACCTTAGTAAGGTAAGATTAAGTATAAGATACTAGCTGTTGAATGCGTCCTCACCCGCTTTTTCATAGGAACCCATTGTACTATCGGGATTAAAAGTAGCCTTAATGTTAATCCAGGTCACTATCTATCTGTGTTCCAAATTTCAGGCAAATCCTTTCAGCCATTCGAGCGTGAAAGAGTAATAAACATTCATACATACATACATACTAACAAATTTTCGCATTTATAGCATAATAATTGGATATTGTTTTTTTTATGCTAGAACATGGCCCTGCTGACGGTAAGAGAAAAAATCATGGATACAATAAATTTTACCGGTGCGTTGCCATCTTGAGGTCATGATGAGTATCCTATTCTGCAAGTCTAAGGGCTACCCTATCATCCAGACCGGAACATTATGTCATTATGGCGACAAGAATAGGCAAAGTGGTTGACTCCTTAAAATAACTCCATAGAACCATCACCAGTAATATAATATTAACCACGAATATTTTTTATTACCTGACCCTGGGATCGAACCCGGGACCTCAAGAAGTCAAGTCTGACGCCAGACCGCTAGACCACAGAGGCGATAATTAAGAAAATACTAAAACCTACTATTTTACTGTATCATGTTTTATGCAAATGAACGAGATGAAATTGCAGCAAATAATTAATAAAATGTCTGTAATTGTGAGAATACTCACACAAACCTATAATTATCATATATTTTCTCCGTGTTGAAATGACCCAATATTGATAATAACACTTAACAGTTACTAGTTTGTATACAATTTGTAGTTTGTATACAATTTGTAATTTGTTGTTGTCGCCATAGCAATAGTCAGCCATTCAGCTGATAACAGATAATAATATAAACGCAGTATAATTGGTCTGATTATATCTAGTTTTATTACATTGAGACTTATAACATGATTGAAATGCTGTTTTACTCATATTTAGAGTCAAAAGTTTTACTAAAAAGTCCGCGTTTTCCCCCACGTGGAATTGAATCAGAATCAGAAAAATCTTTATTCACTTGAACCATACAAGTGGTATTTGTGCATGTCGACATTTTTTTAAACTACCACCGGATCGGAATCGCGGCCACACACAGAAGATCCGGCGAAAGAAACTCAGCGGGCTTGTCTTTTTTCAATAATAATAATTACAATATACACTAGATTAAAAATATAAATTACAATCTTACTTGAACTTAAATAAAAGGTACAACAAATCACATTACATATTTTAGTGAGAGATTGAAAACTCTATCCCCAAGCATGTTCATCTTCCAAATACTCTGAGACCGTATAATAGCTTTTTTGACATAGTTTTGCTTTTATACATTTTTTAAACTTATTTAAAGGTAGATCTCTAATACCAATGGGCAACTTCTTGTAGAAACATACACACTGACCCAAAAAAGCAGTCCAGAATAAATGTAGCCTACGACACTCCTTGTTACATCAACTACCTGCTGGTGTAGGTTCCATCAACATTGGTCCATGCGCTTCAAAGATTACCCGGAATAAGCAAATAATAATGTAGTCAAACATTGCAAAACATGTTTTAGGCTTAAATATACGTATTTATTAGTTTGTAGGATTAGATCGTAAGGTCTGTCTAGCCCGTAAGGGACTTGGCGTGAAGATATGTATGTCTGTATGTACGCATTACTTTCATAATTTTTCCTAAAAAAACTAAATGTCAGTTTTCTTATCCTCCACGCATCAGTCTTAAGAAGTCATAGCTGTAAGATCAGAAAATCAGTTAAAAATCAAATATTTTGACAATAACAAAAAAAAAGTAAAGATAGACGTATTTTTTTTATTATTGCATTTTATTTTATAGTATATCATTTTTAGTGACATCACTACATAGTATAAAACAAAGTCGCTCCCTATGTCCCTTTGTTATGCTAAAATCTTTTAAACTACGCAACGGATTTTCATGCGATTTTTATTAAATGCGCAAAAAACGGTTGTGGGTTATTCTTTAAAGGTAGACATATACCACCGCTTACTTTTTTTGAGATCTATCGAAGAGGAAAATTCCCACCATAAATTGTTTTGTTAAAACTCAAAAGGTTTTGGCAGCGTTTTCGAGGAAAGCTCCCGATCGGCTTATTTTTTGCCGACATATTGAACTAATATCGTTGTAATATCGTTGGTTTGTACAAAACATAAACTTACTATACATTAAAACCTTCCTCAAGAATTGTTCTATCTATTGTTAAAAACCGAATGAAAATCCGTATAGTACTTTTCGAGTAAATCGCGAACAGACAGACAGACGCGGCGGAAGACTTTGTTTTATAATATATATTGATATATTATAAATGTTGCGCCATACTATCCCCGTGTTGGTCCGGGCTCCTTTGCAGAATAGACCATCTGCCTTCCTTGCCAGGCAGCTCGTAAAAGGCGAGCATAGGCTTACCATCACTAGCACCGCGACATCTGACTAGGTGGTGGAGTTTCGCAGCGCGTTCCGGTTCGGAGGGTACGGTAGCCGGTGAACTCACTTTTGCTCGAGGCCTAACATCCCGGCCACAGGTTGGCAATGCACCATTACCACCTTTGGTGTCTCTAGGCGGCGGAAATTTCTTACCATCAGGAGATCCGTCTGCTTGTCTGCTTTCCTATAACATGAAAAAAAAAATAGTAGTCGACGATGTCACATCCCTACTTACGTCCTTATGAAGGAGGAAAACAAAAACCATTTTCGTGTTTGCTTCAAATAGTTCTTATTCTAGGTTGTTGGATATTGCGTCATACTAATAAATAATAAATGAAATATTGATTCCCATAAACATTTTCCTGTTTTTCTTTAACTACAATTTTCCTATAAATATAATTTTTTATTCATATATACCAACAATTATGGGTAATTATAAATCGTAAATAAATAACACAAAAACACTCTTTAAAACAAACAAATCCGTTTATTGGATAACAATGGAAACAAAAAAAGAATGGTTACAAGGAGCTCAAATCATTTAGTTTTTCTGGTGCTGAATTCGATATTTCTAAATATATTAATTTTAACATGACAATGCTAGTAATTTTATTGAGCTCTCACTAAACTAATTTTAAGTTATCGCTATCTTCTTTCAACGAAAGTAACAAAAAGAGGCAAAATACTTTTAGTGCTGTCAAATTAGACCGTACACTGCATTTCTACAGACGTTTAATCTATCACTCGGAAAACGTTGCTTTAAAAACATCACAATTGAGTTTTGGCGCCATCGAGAGAAAAGATGGTCGAAGTTTTTTCATAATTATTGAATTTCATGTTGATATTGAGTTAAATTAGTTAATTTTGGTGGCATTTTGTACAGTTTTGTTCAGTAAAAGTGCACAAATGAAATAATCATGAAGAAATTAGCGTATCGTGTATTTCCTCGTTGCCGCCAAATATCATCACATGAGCTTGAGTAAACAGGCCACTGCTTTACCCAAAAGCCTGACATGACTTCCTGACGACTTATGACTGATGACTAATTAAAATTAATTGAAATTGATACAAAATTTTATGCAAATTTCTACGAGACTAATGGCTAAATACTAACGTGAAGGCCAACACCTAAAGAAAGAAAAGAAAGAAAAAAACATCACAATTTAACATGTTCGGACTAATCTGACATGTCTAAAACGTTCCATCTCTTTTGTTTTTATTTCATTCGAAAATGATAGCGTGCATCTAAAATAAGTTTAATTTGTGAACAGCAGAATTACCACCAATGTTATTCTTATTTGGTTTAGTAACATTACCTTACCTATCCTTGCCTACCTTACCTCAATACTCGTCATAGTCGTGTTTCATCCTTGAGACTATAGAATTGCAAAATTGACCTAAGATCGTAACCATTACTTATTGCACAATGATTACTCGAGCATCGGTGGCCTTCTAGTTAATGACCTATTTAACCTGTGTTCTCCTCGTATTAGCCTCTTGCAAGCTGCCTGCATAAAGATCCCAGATCCCAGATCCAAGTCCCAGATCAATAAGATATGTAAAGTGTTATAATTCAAAACGACCGCTAATTTACTTAAGGCCATAAATAATAACAATACTAGATATAATTAATGTTGCAAATGATCAGATGTTAAAAGTTCTTATTTATTACATTTAAAAAATATGAATGATTACAAAAAATTTGAAACCCGATTAAAAATTATATTAATCATTTCTAAAACAAAGATCGACACAGGATAAAAATTATATTAATCATTCTTAAAACAAATATCAACACAGGTTAAAATTTATATTAATCATTCTTATTTGAGACGCATTGAATATTTTAGTTTTAATTGGTGGCGATAAAATAGACGTATGAGATATAAAGATGCAATTCATTCTGCCTACACGTGTCGGGGAACTTGTATAATGTTTCAAACAACCAGTTTAAGCCATCCGGTAGACTTAAATCTAACATAGACTGACAAATAAAGCGAGTATCTTCACGCCCATATCCCCGAAGAAGTAGGCAGAGGTACAACCAAGGCAATAAAGCATATTGCGGAAAAGTTCAAGTGTTATTTGAAAAGTGCATATACGATGGGTTTACACCAAGTGCTGAAGATGAAGATGCCATGCCAGCGTTTTACTCGATTGTTCTCCACATTTAAATATGAAAAATCTTCATGCCCGTATCTCCGAAGATGTAGGCAGAGGTACAACTAGGGCACCCACGACTATCTGAAGACGCAAAATCCCACATGTGATAGGTGGCATATCTATCGCTACCCGGTCACATATCTATCCCGGGCAACGTTGTTTTTTATCAGAAATGCAAGTACAAATTTAATTCAAATCGGTTAAGTAGTTTATTAGTCCATCGCGGACAAACATCGTGACACGTAATTTATATACATACATTAAGATTAATCCCTATTAAACTTGGTAATCGCTTTACGTGTGAATAGATGGATGAACTTTACTATTTTTTCTGTTAGTTATCGTAAGGAAAAGGTTATATGAAAACAAAATTGGGAAAAATGTATTGAAGCTAGGAAAAGCAATATTGTATGTTTTCTTGTACCGACTGTACTGAGTGTAATATCCTGTTATGTTATTTTTGAAAAGTCCTTGTAATTTTAAATCGTTTTCGCATTTTTTATTACTAATATAAAATCGCTCTAGTCTAGCGGTCCGGGTGTATATTTGACTGCATGAGGTCCCGGGTTCGAAACCCGGGTCGGCCAACAAAAAGAAAATTGGATTTTTCCAATTTTCTAATAAAAAATGTTGGTCGGGATTGGAAATGTGCCCGGTTGGCGATAGGCTTGTCACCTATCACATTGTGGGACTTAGTGTCTTCGGCTAGTCGTGGGTGCCTTGGTTGTACCTCTGCCTACCTCTTCGGGGATATGGGCGTGTACTTACTTATTTTACTTTTTAATAAAATAACTGCAGGAACTATACAATTTTATTAAATCTTACTATTCTGTAATAAAAATGTAATATTATCTTAAATAATAACTTTTTGGGAGTAGTAACAAAAAAGCTTAGCAACTTTTTTAAATACTTTTTTATGTGTTGAAAATTTTTTAGAGCATCTACTTGGCAAGTAGACTATAAACTATTTTACATTTACCTGTATCTTAAACATAGTTGTGTTTGAAAAAAAATGCGATTTAATAAATAGATAAATATTTGATAATCTCAAAAGGTATGATACAAATAAGGATAAATGCGACTAGTTATTATTTATCTGCGTTAGGGGAAAAATTAATAAGTGATTCAAATGCAGGTACGTTAATTGGAAGATGTAATTATTCTAATAACGCTACATCTTATGTGTTCATATATATTTATAGATAAAAATTTAAAGTAATATTTGTCTCGAAATCTCTTCGAAATATTTTATTACTATGAAATTAATACACCCATGATAGTGTAAAATATTTAAAATATACTGTGTTTTCTGTATACTGAACGTTTACAAACTCACGTTTATTTTAATACATACTACGACTGCAGAAGTCATAGTATATAAAAAAAACAATTAAACAAAAATGTAAGCGCAATAAAACTAAATTCCAATTTTGTTACCACGTTATAAGAGCACACAATATGTCAAAAGCTATTTGGCACATCTTAATCAAATTTATATTCAACCAGCTCTGAATACAAAATATAACAATAATTAAAATCCTTTAACGGCTGGAGAAGAAACCGTGTAAAAAACATACAAAAAGCATACAGATAAATTGATAGCCTAATCCTTTTTAGACTTAGTTAAAATAAAGGTAATTATGGACAACGAAAAATTGTTTCCACAATTTGATAAAAAAAATCTAGTAAACATTTTTTCATCATAATATTAATACATGAAGCAAAAACTTTGGACTCTTTTTTCGAAAATTGCCCTGACGGAGGCGTATGAAATTTGGCACACTCATAGTTTATGTGTCGGAGAAGTGCAGAACGCTAATATTTTTCAATAATAATGCTTATAAAGTGTGTTAAATCAAAAATAAATAAAACATTACACATCTACGGTCTACCATGCATTTGACACTCACAAGCAAAATTATTGATAACAATAAAAGATCATAGATGACGCACAAACGAGGTTTATGTTTGGAAACGAGGTAGTTGGTCTTAATAAATGAAGATGGCGTTCTTATCAAAAATGTAACTAACTATAGAACATTAATAATGTTTGAACATTATATTATTTCATTAATTTACTTTGAATAACCACTAGTTAATTCAAATGAACGACTTTTAGTAGAGATTTTTATGTGGTAGTTCACCAAAGAAGCATACGGGTCTCCTGATGGTAAGAAACAACCGTTACCTATAGAAACCATTGATGTTACAGTTGCGTTGCTGTCCTGTGGCGAAGATGTTAGCCTATGCTGCAAGTCTACTGGCTACCCTTCTCCCCTAATGACAATGTTATTACGGCGGCAGGAATAGCTGAGGCGTTGGATCCCTACCCGGATAATTTGCTGCACAGCACTCTATTACCAGAGGTCTTATTAGTACTGACCTGTATTTTAACCAGTGCTCGTTTATAGCTCGGTGAAGTTGTAAAAACCTCGCGATTAGCTACAAATCAGCCATTCAAAATAAAAAAAAGGTGTGTGTGCGATTCACACACGATAGAAGTGAAAATTCAGTAAGTCGACAAAAGATAGAGATGAATATATATCTGTGTCTCTTACCTGCAAAAGAATGAGATGAATATATATTTGTATCTCTTATCTGTCGTTTTTTCTGTTGCACAAGTTTTGAGATCACAACGATTCTAAAGAAGTTTCACTTCAAAAAAAAAACCAGTGCACGCCTATTACGAGTCGCTTGGCAGAGAGACAGATGGTCTATTCTACTTAGCGGACTCGGACCAACACTTTAAAATAAACTACTTAACAACCAGACCTTGTTTCTTAGATCATTGATTTATCTTTATGAATGACCTACATAAAACAAGTATTTACAAAAAATATTTTAACATAGATGTAATTTTTTTATCGCTAACGGCAAATAAGGTATAATGAGATATCTGTTGCTGTGATCTTATATCTTGTAGAATAACAAAGCTGCTTTGTCTTTGGTTGTATCTAAAAAGTAATCGGCACTGTGGTCTAGCGGTTCAGTTGTTGGACTTGATTGCATGAGGTCCCGGGTTCGAATCCCGGGTCGGGCAACAAAAAGAAAATTGGGTTTTTCTAATAATATATGCAAAAAACGTTGCTCGGGATTGGATATGTGCCCAGTTAACGATATGCTAGCCACCTATCACATGTGGGACTTAGTGTCTTCGGCTAGTCGTGGGTACCCTGGTTGTGCCTCTGCCTACCAATTCGGGAATATGGGCGTGAAAATACTTTTCTTTGTATCTGAAAAGCAATGTTTGTGTTGCGATACATCTTTGAACGACTGGCCTATCCAATATTCGTTTAGTGAAATAAAAAATATTATTAACTATAACATCAAAAAACCCACTTGTATAGAAAAGATACATTAAATTTAAAAAGAGACTTTTATATGGTCTAGCGGTCTGGTGTCGGACTTTACTTCTTGAGGCCTCAGGTTCGATCCCCGGATCTGGCAATATTAAAAAAATATTAAATGTGTATTTTAAATTTCCAAAAAAAGTTGCCCAGGATTGAATATGTGCCCGGCTGGCGATAGGCTTACCACCTATCACATTGTGGGACTATGTGTCTTCGGCTAGTCATGGGTGACTTGGCTGTATCTATGCCTACGTCTTCGGGGAATTACCCTACCTACCTATCCTACTTAATCTAATATAGAGGTACAATCTGGACACCCACGACTAGTTGTAAACAAGTCCTACAATGAGATGCGAAAAGCCCCCTTCTCTTTCCCCGTGTTTTTCTGGGCTCCTTTGCAGAACAGACTATCTGCCTTCCTGCCAGGCAACTCGTAAAAGGCGAGTTTACCCTTTCCACCACTAACACCGTGACATCCTACTGGGTGGGAGTTTTGCAGCGACTCGCCCGTATTGGTACCACCGCCTTACTTATTCCTGCCGCCATAACGTCAGTGTTGGCCTTTTATGTGTTCCGGTTTGGAGGGTAAGGTAGCCGGTAAACTTACTTTTATTCAAAGCCTAACATCCCGACCTCAGGTTGGAAACGCAGCATTACCACCTTTGGAGTCTCTAGGCGGCGTGAATTTCTTTCCATTAGGACGTCTGCTTGTTTGCCTTCCAATATCATAAAAAAACAGTCATATACCGAACCCCGGGCAACGTAGTTAAAAATTTGAAAAAAACATTTTTCTTCGATACCCGACCGGGGATCGAACCTGGGACTTCAAATCAAACCCAACATTTGACCGCCAGACCATAGAAGCTAACCTACACAAAACATTTAAACATCTATACCTCAAATTTTCATCATTTCAATCTCTGGAATTCATCAATAGTATGCACTTGTAAGATACGACTATAACTATTGATATTTATGTGTAAATATCAATAGTTATAGTATAAAGTACACAAAAAAACAAGTATTTTCCTTCATCAGATCCAAATTTAGTGATAAATAAAAAAATCGCCTCTGTGGTCTAGCGGTCCGGGTGTTGGACTTGACTGCATGAGGTCCTGGGTTCGAATCCCGGGTCGGCCAACAAAAAGAAATTGGATTTTTCCAATTTTCTAATAAAAAAAATGTTGGTCGGGATTGGAAATGTGCCCGGTTGGCGATAGGCTTGCCACCTATCACATTGTGGGACTTAGTGTCTTCGGCTAGTCGTGGGTGCCTTGGTTGTACCTCTGCCTACCTCTTCGGGGATATGGGCGTGAAGATACTTAAATAAAAAAATAATACTTAAAGTCGGTTACTAAATGACAGATAAATTAATTAACTATATATGTAATAAAAAATAGGAGCCAAACATATCTTTTTTTTAAAATTCATTTGCTTGATAATCGAAGTAAAAAACCAATGTATCCTTGTTAAACCGCTATACTTAAGAATAAAAAAAATATTGCACAATAAAGGAATTTATTACAACACATTTTAAAGAATACTGGCGAACCAAATTAAAGAATGTACCTAACTAATAAATTCTTTTAATGATTTGTGTGTCTAGAGACTTTAGATTTTTTATGGAAATCCATCGGTATCGGTATCGGTATACGATCGGTATTTAAGACATTTGCTACATTTGTTCGAGGACTTTTTGATACCTAGAATTTTATTACTTTTCAACCGACTCAAAAAAACAGTAGGTTAACAATTAGTGTTTATTTTTCAAGCTCCTACGGAAGAAGAGGGTTGTTATAAGTTGATATATATCGCCTCTGTAGTCTAGCGGTCCAGGTGTTGGACTTGACTGCATGAATCAGGTTCGATTCCCGGGTCGGGCAATAAAAAGAAAATTTGGTTGTTCCAATTTTCTAATTTAAAAAAATGTTGCTCAAGATTGAATATGTGCCCGGTTGGCGATAGGCTTGCCACCTATCACATTGTTGGGCTTAGTATCTTCGGCTAGTCGTGGATGCCCTGGTTGTGCCTCTGCCTACCCTTCGGGGATATGAGCGTGAAGATACCCTGACATATATTTTTGTGTGTGTCTGTATATCTGTGGGGGACTGAAAGCTGACGTAATCGACTTGTTTTTTAGCAAGCAGGTTTTGACAGGGTTTATAAAAAAAAGCAGCTTTGCGGATATCCATTATAAAAGATTATCCAATAAGCAAAAAAAAGGAATATTTTACATCAGTGATTCACTAGCCGTATACCTGTTTCTTCGTGAGTAATTTGTAATGTAATCCAGTTACCACTAGCGATAAATAGATCAGCTTTCAAAGAAAAAAGAATTATAAGGAATAGTTCGATTGAAACTTCTAAAGAAACAAAAATAACCAAACGAATTATTCGAAAGACTGTCTGTGTTTTGTTGTTATGGCTAAACGCCTTGACCAGTTTTGACGAAATTTGATGTGCATATAGATAACATAAACACTAACAATGGTACTACTATGTTAAGTTATGGTTTTGAGCTAAGGCGGTATGAGAAAGTCAAAAGTCTACCTACAATACGCAACAGGACATCGAGCACTGGCTCAAGAATAGATAAGTTGACGATGACAGAGTGCCTTTCTCCAAAGTACTCTATCATGATAATAAACAACGCCCAATACAAACTAGGTCGGAAATATAGTTTTTTTTTAATGAAATGAAATTTATTTATTTGCGGAATATGTGTGTTTAAAAATTGTTACAGAATACTCATTCATATTCTACCACATTGTGGTGTGCGAATATCTAACTTCATCAAATATATTGTATTTTTTTTATATATATTCTAACATATAAATTCGTTGAAATATATTTACTACCTACTAGGTTAGCACTTATTATTTTAAGCAAAAGTTTTAACGATCGAGTTTTACCTTACCTACCATACACTACCACGAAACCTGATACAAAATGACAAAAGTGTGGCCTTGAATAAGAATCAAAATCAGAAGAAACTTCATTCACGTGGACCATACATGTGGTACTCGTGGGAGTCGACATTTTTATAAATCGAATAGGAATCGTGGCCATACAATGAGAGGATCTTTCTTCAATATTAATAGTGACAAAAACTAGAAAGAAGACACTAAGTCCCACAATGTGATAGGTGGCAAGCCTATCGCCAACCGGGCACATTTCCAATCCCGACCAACATTTTTTTTTATTAGAAAATTGGAAAAATCCAATTTTCTTTTTTGTTGGCCGACCCGGGATTTGAACCCAGGACCTCATGCAGTCAAGTCCAACACCCGGACCGCTAGACCACAGAGGTGACTACAAACATTAAAAAATTACAATCTAATTTTAAATTAATTAAATATTATAACATATTACATGACAAATTTCAGTGCGCTTATTGTAGAAACTACATTTATACAAAAAGGGTTTGAATTTTATGGAGACAAGTTATGTACATTGCACGATTTTTTTTATTTCTCATATTTACATCGTGAACATTTTTGTAGACATATACAAATTTCTAACATAACTCAAATATGTCAGATTAAAGTACGGAGGGTTCACTGTATGCAACAAAAGCATGTTTAAATTTTCTGATTAGTAGAACAAGATTAAAGCTAGTAGGAGGGTTACTAACTTTCAAAACTAAGTCATATATCTATGTTCGTTGTTCTTTGCTGCGAACTGGCATACTGACTGACATTTTTTCACCATTGAGGCACATTAGGCTTGTAAACTATTAGTAATCGATGAGCTTGCCTATGATCAAGTGACTGTAATTGTTCTTTTAGCTGCTAGACGCTCAATGCACCGCTAAAGAAACACGTAATTGGTCTACCTTTACTCTCAAATATTTAACCGACAAAGTCCAATGGGTCCCCATGACGCTGAAGTTAGGACACATTTAGCATCGCGGGCTCCCCTACTATAAATTAGTATATCTTAAAAAATACAATGTTTTAAATAACACTAAGCACATATATTTTAGCGGCTAATGTTTAAAAATACAAGATACATTAGTCTAATGTCGCACGATAGTATTAGCATAGTAGATAGTAAAGCTGATATGATATGTGAACGCAATAATTTTGATAAAATATATTACAGTAGATATATCAAATAGAGTTGAGTATATCAAATTGAATATTTTTTAGTTAGACTACTTAATTAGTAACAATAGTATTTAACCGCTTACGAAAAACAACTTGTAATTCATAAACGAATACCAATTGCGATGACGAATTGTTTATTTGAAAACTGAAACGATTAAAATGGTTCCTAGCTTTATTGCCGACAAATTATTAAAACAATCTTATAAGAATAATAATAATGATAATTATTATGCAGTTATTAAAATATTCCTGCACAAATTACACAAATTAAAGCTAGTCTAACACTTGTGAGAAAGGTATTGTGCATGAAGTCAACGATACTAATTATAATATTAATAGTAAAGCAAAAACTTTGGACCCAATTTTACAAAAATCGCGCGGATGGAGGAGAATGAGATTTGGCACACTTATAGTTTGGGGGGGCGAAGTTCATAACGCTAACATTTTTAACAAAAATGCTTATAAAGCGCATTAAATCAATTAATAAAACATTACACATACTTTCTATAAATTTTTAAACAAAGAAAAAATTTCGCCCCAGACAGGATTTGAACCTGTAACCTTTCGTCTCAAGCCGACGAATGCTCTAACCAATTGAGCTACTGAGGATTGGTAGTTATGTCCTATAGATACACAATTCTGAGTACCCACCAAATGAGTTCATCATTACAGATGAAATTCACATTTTAGAATGGCCATAACTTTCGTTTTTCGCAACGTCCTGTCCTGTCCTCCTGTCCTCCTGTCTGGGGCGAAATTTTTTCTTTGTTTAAAAATTTATAGAAAATTTATCCCAAGCACAGGGCAAGTGCTAAAATAAAAATACATTACACATACTACCATGCATTTGATACACACACAAACAAAAAAATATAAAGATCACAGATGCCGCGCAAACTACATTCATAATGTATGGAAACCAAGAAGTTGGTCTTGAAAAATGAAAATGGCGTTTTTATTTTAAAATTTATTATGTTCGAATTTCGATCTCTGGATGATCACTAGTACATAGAAATGCTAAAAACGATATTGTAATATATAATTATTACAATCACTCGTACCCAGAAATACATACATCTAGACGTTCCACATACAAATTCCTGTCTACCATCGAGGCGGTAATTTTTTTAATTTGCTTCAGTTGAAAAATTCTATCAATTTCAGTTTAAGCCTTATGGAATATTCAAACAATAAACTATACCATTTTCTGCCGCGATAGTATCAGTATTCACCATTGTCATGTTCAAAGCTGGACGGTAGGCTAGTCGTTAAGGTAACGATGCACCCATTACATCAATGGTCTGAAGGTGTATACTAGTTATGTAACAAACGTAATTTTTAAACATTCGCGGATGCGAATGCGAATGCAAATATCTGTAACCGACATTCGCGAAGGCGAATGCGAATACATATTCGGTTTTTGTTCCCAAATTTGGCACTAATTGCCTATGGCTTGGTAACAGTTTCAACGAGGTGAGTTTCATTTGTAGTTTGCTGAGTTGATACGAAGGAACTCATCCGACCGAAGTGTCCACTCGCACCGATCTTTACACAATTGAATTTTGAGGTTAGAGTGTGATTAGCGTGTTCGTATTTGTTTGTTTACTTAAATTATATATTTTACTTGTATTACTTGCATTATAAATTTTGTCTTATAATTTCCAAAGAAAATTTAATTGTTAAGCTTCATTACCCAAAGAAAATTAAAATGTGTAAATAAATAAAACAAACAAGTGAATGGATTTAGTTTTATCAACCTACTATTATCTTCAACTGGTTTTTTTCTGATTTTCATATTCGCAAAACATTCGCATATATTTTGCGAATGCGAATGCGAATATGCCAAAAAATACGAATATCCGCGAATGCGAATGCGAATGCGAATGCGAATAGTCGTCATCACTAATGTATACTATGTCCCAGAGAAACAAACGTTTTAAAATGAAAATACTCAAATGCTTTGCAAAATCATATTTTTTATTGGGGTTTAAGTATTAAGTTTCTTTAGCACTTGAATCCGATTTTAGATCTAGAAACTCGAATCAGCTATAATTTACGACGTTTGTGTTTTTATATCTGTCTGGGAATTTAAAGTTCTCCATTGTACAAATCATAAGGAAGTACAAATATCAACAATTAAAAACCTCTAAATTAATACATATACAAAGGAATACCTACGTGTGTTAACAAGCATAACTTGTTTTTATATACATACATATCTTCACGGCAAATCCCTTACGGGGTGGGCAGAGAGTATCGAGTACAATACCTCACGATTCTGTTGGACCTGTCTGGCTTCCTCCACATTCATTACCCTTTTCATACAAACACGCTGGTTTCGGTATTCTTGACACCACCTTTGGATTTGATAGTGGAATGTCAACCTAGGTCTCTCCCGGTACCAACATCCGTCCACATTTGCATTGTATATCTGCTTTGTCAATCTTTCAACTTGCTTTTTAGACATATTACACAACTTGAATCTAACCCCAAAGTAAGCAAATTAAATGTTTATGTGATAGGTGCTAGTCAACGATACTAATATATAGAAATACCCATACACAGTACAGTACCGGTACAGTTTGAAATATGTTAGTGAGGACGATTCGCATATTTAGGCCTTAAAAATCGATTTCATAATACTATCGTTACAATTTCATAAATCGTTAATAATAAATTCAATTCCTCTTAAAGTATATTTTCATTTTTTTATGTGAAAGGTCAACACACAAGCATATGGCTTTGGTGGTAAGAGATAGCAGTGGTCTATATCGACAACGGCGCACATTTCCAATCCAGAGCCACGTTTTTTTTATTAGAAAATTAGAAATACTCAATTTTATTTTTGTTGTCTGACCCGGGATTCGAGCCCAGGACCTCATGCAATCAAGTCCAACAACTGAACCGCTAGACCACAGAGGAGATAGATAATAAATGAATGAATACACTTTATTATGCACCAAAATTTACAATAATACACACTCTTTCTTCTTTTCTTATAATATTCAACTATCGCCTCTGGGGTTCGATTCGCGCGATCGAATTCGTCGCGGGTTCGATTCCCGGCTCAGGCAACAAAAAAAATTGTTTTTTTCAATTTTCTACTAAAAAAAACATTGCTCGGGATTGGATATGTGCCCGGTTAGCCCGGTTGAATATTTAACTTAGATGCACAAATAATAATAAGTTTTATTATAGTCAAAAATACCGTACAATACAAAGGCGGTATTATCAAAGAACCACCAGCAGTAGCGTAAACTTAGTTTCTACTTTTTTTTGCTATGATGCTATATGTGATATGACTCTAACCAAAAATACTCATATTCTTGTTTTCAGACTGAAATAGCGAATATTATAGCAGTTGGAGGCGCGACAGACATGACTGCGAGGCTACTTCTGGGATTGTCTGGCCAATTCTTCCGGATGAATAGCCGACACATGTTCTTCTCTGGGGCATTACTCGCTGCTATATTTAGATTAGGTTAGTTAAAAACAATTATGGATACTAGTGGTCGCCCATTGGTCGAAATTCGACCATAATAAATTTTAATGAAAACTCCATCTTCATTTCTCAAAACCAACTACTTTGTTTCCAAACTTTATAATGCGCCATCTGTGATATTTTATCGTTATCATCAATATATGTGTTTGTGTGTTAAATGTTTTATTTATTTATTGACTTAATGTACTTTATAAGCATAATTATTGAAAAACATTAGCACTTCTCCTACACATAAACTATAAGTGTGCCAAATTTTATGCTCCTGTGTCCGCGCAATTTTCTTAAAAAGGGGTCCAAAGTTGTAGCATCACGTATTAATATATAGATAACTGATACCATTACTGTAAGTATTTTATAGTAGTCTATCTGACATCTCATAAGAGACGATCAGGCGTCAATTGGGCCATTAATACCGTAACTAGTGATAGTAGAGTGGTCTGCAGCAACTTGCCCAAGTAGAGACTCCTTACCATTCCTGATTACCATAAGATTGACAAAGCAGATATACAATGCGAATGTGGATGGATGTAGGTACCCGGGGAGACCAACGATGACATTCCACGATAAAATCACTTGGATATTATCCCAGGGTGGTATCAAGAGTCTCCAAAACCGGCGTATTTGTATGAAAAGGGTAATGAATGTGAAGGTTTGTCAGGATCATGAGGTTTGGATCTCGGTAGGCAGAGGGTCTCGAGTGCCAAACCTCACGATCCTGACAAACCTGTCTTGCTTCCTTCACATTCATAACCCTTTTCATACAAACACGCCGGTTTCGGAGACTCTTGACACCAACTTCGGATAACACCCGAGCGATTTAAATAATGTTAACAATAATAAGAAAAGTGTAAGTAGTATAAATGTAAAACTAAAATAAACAAGATACATGGTTTAAAATTCAGATAAACCAATGTCGCCTCTGTGGTCTAGCGGTTCCGATGTAGGACTTGACTGCATGAGGTCCCAGGTTCGAATCCCGGGTCGGGCAACAAAGAGATAATTTGGTTTTTCCAATTTTCTAACAAAATAAAATGTTGCTCGGGATTGGATATGTGCCCGGTTGGCGAAAGGGTTGTCACCTATCACATTGTGGGACTTATTCCCGATTTCACCAAGAGCCCCTATACTTTAGGGGACCTTTTAACGTTATTTACGAGACTGTTTCAATATAAAACCGTCCCTTAAAACACGTTAAAAGGTCCCCTAAATTTAGGGGCTCTTGGTGAAATCGGGCATAAGTGTCTTCAGATAGTCGTGGGTGCTCTGGTTGTGCCTCTGCCTACCTCTTTGGGGATATGGCTGTGAAGATACTTTTTTTTAAAACTAATGTTACACAGTTTAAATAGAATGGAACCATATCAGTAATCACAAACACAACTTTGACTTTCCAACTAATGTACAGTACTACTATTTAAATTATGCGCTTCGACTATATTCGTCAAGCTACGGAAATCCGAATATATTTTAAAGATATCTATATAGAGTTGTATTCCACATAATTAATAATTTCGCTTAAATTTAGATTAGGTCAGACTATTTAATTAATAATATAATATAAATAGTAGTACCTTATTTACTAACATTTTAAAAGTAGTTAAAGTTTGTGCAAGTCTTATATTTTCTGGCAAACTATTCCATAACTTTACAGCTGCCACGGAAAAGAGTATCCCTAGTAATTTGTATGATGTGGAGGGATACGCAAACACAGATTTTTAGCAGAATACAATTCTTTAAAGTGTCAATTCTTTAAACCTTAAAGCAAAATTACGGGACTATATCACTAGCAGACTAATTCTGTTGCAGTACTGACACAATTCACAACATACCTGCCACTGCTGATTGTGACCGGTATCCTGGGAGCGTCCAGATCTTTAGTGCATATAGCTCAACCCATAGTAATTGCTGAACATGTGCCAATCGAGAGGTACCCACCTGCCTATGGACTATACATGTTGCTGGCTGGAGCTATCAGCTTGAGTGTTGGACCAATGATAGGTGAGAGCATTTCTTTCATAAATAAACAGGCATATCACAATAAACTTAATAAATGCATTTTTATTGCATAGTACATGAAACATCACAAAGTATCTGACAATGTAGACCAATCTTTCAAATAGGTAGTGAAATTTTATCAAAATTTGTCTAGGAGTTTTTTAGTAAAGCGGGAGTGCCGGCAGAGGTAAAAACATGAATCAACATTAACAACTTTGGTATGGATTAATTGTGCACATATTCCTTTAGGATACTATAAAAGTCATATCATTCATTTGAATATTCATTAGATTGATTGATGGCGGAATCTTCGAACTACATCCTTCTCAGCTCGGCCTGTGGGTTCGCTGTGAGCTAGCTTGAAGTGAAATGAATATTCGGCCGCTGAAACCTCAGCATTAAATGCGATAGCATAAAATGGTCTATCTTACGAAATTTCGAACAGGTCACATGTCCTGACGCTATTTTAACATTTTTACTTATCTTAAAAAGTATAAAAAGCCGCTTAAGAAGTTTTTACTTCAAAAAATAAAATACTTATGTTCACAGCTTTACGATTATACATATTTTGCTCCATAAAAAAAATCCTACACTTTCACAAAAACAAACTTTTTGACGTTCCCGTCTTTTTTTTTAATGATAATGGAAGCCAAACAAGCAGACGAATTTCCTGATGGTAAGAAATTCACGCCGCCTAGAGACACCAAAGGTGATAATGGTGCGTTGCTAACCTGAGGCCGGGTTGTTAAGCTTCGAGCTAAAGTAAGTTTACCGGCTACCCTACTCTCCGAACCGTAACACGTCAACGGCAAGCATTGGACGTTATGGTGGCAGGAATAGGTAAGGCGGTAGTAACAATCCGGGCGAGACGCTGCGAAACTCTACCACCTAATAGGATATCACGGTGTTAGTGACAATAAGCCTATGCTCGCCTTTTACGAGCTGCCTCGCAGGAAGGCAGATGGTCTATTCTGCAAAGGAGCCCGGACCAACACGGGGTAAAATAGTTATTATATTAGTTGCTATTGACAATATGTATACATAAAAAGATGCAGATATTAACCCTTTGAATTAAATATTAACTCAGTTTTTTTCTGAAACAGACAATTTATGATCATTATATTTGCAGGCGCGCACTTAACGAATGTTCCTATTTTTGCAGTTATAATGATGACGTATTTAAAAAAAACGATTTTAGAAAAAATTAAGCCCATACTTAATTCAAACGATTCAAACATTTGTTTTTTTTTGTTAATATATCTTATTTTTTCTGTCAAGCAAAATTTGTTTAATCGTGTCTCGGTTTCCAAAAGTAAACTCTTAGTACATACAAAAACGTATTGTCAATTATCCGTTTTCAAAGCTATAGCTTTCGACATTTTTATGGATGAACCGACATATTTGGGACGTATAAGGCCACAAAAATCTAGTCTACCACGTCTTTTTTTCTTTCTTTAGGTTTTGGCCTTCACGTTAGTATTTAGCCATTAGTCAAGTAGTAATTTGCATCAAATTTTTTTTCAATTTCAATTAATTTTAATTAGTCATCAGTCATAAGTCGTCAGTAAGTCATGTCAGGCTTTTAGGTAAAACGGTGGTCTTTTTACACAAGCTCATGTCATTACATGAGCTTGTGTAAAAAGACCACCGTTTTGGCGGCAATGAGGAAACATACGATACGCTAATTTCTTCATGATTATTTCATTTGTGCACTTTCACTGAACAAAATTGTACAAAATGTCTCCAAAATTGACTAATTTCACTCATTATTAACACGAAATTCAATAATTATGAAAAAACTTCGACCATCTTTTCTCTCGATGGTGCCAAAACTCCAGTCTTATGTACATTTATTTATTCGATTTTTGTTGACGTAGAAACAACTACTCAGTGCCGAATTAAGGCCATAGGGGGCCCTGGGCCATTTTAATTTTGGGGCCCTCCCTTTTTCAAAAATATTATAAAATTGACGAACATTTTCGCAGTTGCATAATTTCAAACACCTCATATATCAAGGGGTTAAACAGAATGAAACAAACGAAATCATTTTTTCTTTCAAATCATACAGCGTGTAGAAAACAATACGACATTAAATGGAAATACAGGCAACAACAGTTCATAGGAATACTTTGTCACTATCAAATAAATCCTGACAACGAAATT
>NJDC01005410.1:47875-78310 GCA_002245475.1 Calephelis virginiensis
CAACTACCATTTCAATTCAATGTGAACAAGATTATCATCATGCATTTTTAAAATCTCTTGGTCAACTAACAACCCTAGCCAAATGTTAGTAAATGTAATATTACACTACACTGTATGCCGCTGCCGGTCTCTCTTGCGCCCGGCGCCTAACGCCGAGCGACGAGCCGCCACTACTCCTCCATCAAGTCCACCCAGTAACCAGAACGCAGCATTAAGTCGAGATACGGTTTCCCGGGAGACAACCCTTGTTGCTGGCGTTGTAAGTAACAGTCCAATCCATTTAAATAATGATGTCTCGGGCTGAGCACTCTGCTCGGCCCACAAAGCTCGGTGAAGTTGTAAAAACCGCGAGGTTAGCAACAAATGAGTCAATCAAATAAAAAAATATTGTAAATGTAGTTTGTGTTTTCCCAAAGACTACGCTTTAACATAATTAATACATGTAGGTAAAACGACATATAGCTCCAAAAACATCAAACCTATAAAATAACCTTATCCACTTATTTTTCACATCATTTATAAGCATTTAGTTACCTAGTATTTATAAATAGCAATAGAAATGAAAATATCCAAATTTGTTTCCTAAAAAGCTTGCACTTGTATTTGTAGTTAAATTTGCTGAAAATCCTGAAAAGAAAACTAAAATTATTTTTTCTCTTTCTAAACATTACTTGACCCAAAACAAAACGATAAGTTTAGTAATTTAAACTATTTCCTTGATAAAATATAGACGAAACAATTTTTGTGTTTATGATTACGTATTTTTCAGATTGCTGGCATCGGCCACGTAAACTCGTTTGGTTTAATATACAAAGATTTTATCAACGAAACACACTCCTCTGCCAAGTCAGTAACAACCGCTCATGGAACCTTCTCTATTATGTTGGCTATTGGAGGTTGGTTTATTTAAATGAAAACGACACATTTTCTTAAATAACAGACGAATTTGCTTCTTGTGTGTTTAAAATTTTTAAGCCTGCTGCTGCACAAGTTGTTATCTGCAGTATATATATAAAGTAACTTAAGTTTAATTACTCAATTACCTTTCATTTTACAATCTAGATAGATTTCTATCACTAAAGTACTATTAGGTTTATCTTTACAGTTTTAGGAGATACCTACTTTTACCTATGGTATTATAGAAATATACATATTAGCCGTGAGAGTTTATTATTTGAAGTGTTTCATTTTATTATTTTCTTAATAACGTAATTTTGATAAAAACATATGCAATTTGTAATCTAAAAAAATTCAGCAAAGATAAAAATATGTTATGGTCAAAATATAAGAAGCTTAAACTATAAATTCCAATTTGAATTCATTACGTTTCCTTTTTGTTGATTTTTTATCATTGCAATTTCTTTATCTTATTTAAACGCTAATTTTATTTCAGGTCTGATTCTCAATGTAATGTCCAAAAAAATCTCAACTAGGTTATGTGGTCTTATTGGTGCTATGATATTCTGTATTGGGTCTCTCGTCACAATAGTTATATCAAACACAAATCAGCTTCCAGCAACATTTGGAGTGTTACAAGGAATAGGATTTGGAATGATGGTGCCAGTATGTTACTTGACAGTTAATTACTACTTCGTGAAAAAAAGAACACAAGCAATGAGTTTGATCAAAGCCATACAAGGTTTTATATTAATTTGGTATCCGCAACTTATGAAATATTTAATGCAGTCATATGGATTCAGAGGAACATTACTGATTATAGCAGGCATATCATTTCATGTATTTCCAGGAATTCTATCCATGAAAACTAACGACAGAACTCGTTTAGTTAAAGAAACAGCAAGTATTTTATTATTTCCTTATTTACGTAAATTTGTTAAATTTCACGATAATTTCAATTCTGTTTCCATTACAGCCAAAGCAGAAAATGGGAATTTTGAAAATGATAAACTGTTGAATCCACCAAGTGAAATGAAAAATTATACAAGACAAATTTTAAGTGATAAGGACAATGCTACTCACATTATGTACGATAAGAATGTAATCTCAACAATAGTTATTATAATATGACGCTCTAAGTTCTTTGTTCAGAGTAATGTTTTTTATTATATTTATTATCTTGACAAAGTAATTAATATTGTTCTACATAGTTTAAATGATCACAGAGATAAAATGATCGAGATCGATGTGCAGCTTTATGAATTTTGAATACCACATAATATAAAACAAAATCATTTTCGTTGTCCTTATGTCCATTTGTATGCTTAAATCATTAAAGCTACGCAACGGATTGATGCGGTTTTTTTTAATAGATAAAGTGATTAAAGAGTATGTTTATATGTATATTTCATAATCCTGCGAAGCCGGGGCGGGCCGCTAGTTTTGAATAAACCAGTAACGAGTGCATTCGGACTTTCTTGATGTACGTGATTAAGGCGATAAAATCTGAGTAGCTTGTCTACGCTGGTTCGGTTAGAATAGATAGAATAGATGTAGAGCATAATAGTCATGGGGCTTGACCTAATAGTCACAGGGACAAAATCTTATGAAGGGTCTAGAAAGGTCTACAGGATAATGCGGATCCTGGTATTAATCAGGATTAACGAAAAGATGAATATGAGAAATTAATTCAGACGGTTAAATAAGTTAACTTAAATTTAAGATAATGAAATTTTAATCGTTTTGCAGGAAATCAATACTGGATGTATTGAACGTGAAAATTTTGAAGGATGCCATATTTTGCAATATTTGTATCGGACAAAGTTTTGTCAACTTTTCTGATTTAACATTTTTTGTTTTACAACCCATGTTATTATATCAGTATGGTCTAAGCACAGTAAGTACCTTCTTATGAAAACACAAAATAGTGAAATGTGTAAAAGATAAATATTACGTTCAAATAAATGCGGAACAAGTTTATTGTTAAGCTCTTTTTAATACTTTTGTTAATATATATTAACTTTTTGACCACGCCGGGACAACTAGTCTACAATAAGTTTTTATTTTATTTATCGTTATTTTAAGAGTATGTAAAACAGTTATATTAAAGCTTCTAAAAAGATTAAGCTCAGAATTTGTAAAAATCTTTGGTTTGAACTAATTTAATAAGGCAAACTTACAAAGAACCCCAATGATATTGATATCAAATTAGGAAGTTTGATAAGAGAAATGCAAATAAATTTAATATTAATAAAAATAATAAAAATAAAATAATATCTTATAAGTGAAATGCTAAATAATATCCCTGGACAAGTTACACAAATTGAATCTAACCTCCAAGTAAGCAAATTATCTGTATGTGTTATAGTCAACGATTCTAATGCACAGAAATACTTCTACAGATACAAAAATAAATTTAATAAACACGTAGATCCGAAAATGTAGACATCTAAATATTCATCACACAAATGCCTGCCCCCGTCGGAAATTGAACCCTAGATTAAGTTAATGGAGCAAGGCGTGTATGCTAACCACTAAAATTAACTTACCCAAGTAGGAAACCAACGTCTAACAGTAATAGCCCCACGATCAACGAGACAGTCATATCAGTTAGGTGGTATTAGAATGTTTAATTATTTTGAATAATATTAAATGATCCTTTAATTTACACATACAAAGTAAAATAGACGAGCTTGTTAATGACAAGAAAGATTTCTGTCAGCTGAAAGAAGAAAAAAAACAAAAACAAATTTAGTGAGATTGTATACACAAACATAAATATAGGAAATAAACTAAGATTTTTTTTCAGAATGAGATCGCATGGTGTATATCAATATGCGCCGGTGCCGACGTAACTGGGCGTTTTGTTCTTGGAATGGTCAGTAGCTTTATAAAAATTGATACAAGGCAGTTATTTTTCTTTGCTACACTATTCACAATGGTGGCCAGATTAGGTAGGTGTATTTTAATATTATCTATTCATAGAGGGACAAAGTAACAGTTAAAATTGTTGAGAACAAATTTTTAATTATATTAACGTTGATAATAATTTTTCTCAGAATGTACACCTTAACTGAAAGACCGAATAATAATTTCACTGTATTAATCTGGTTTTATTTAGTATCTGCCACAGAAGGTTTATTTAATCTAAATGTTATAGATTTCGAGCAATGGAATGTATGGTAATACAGTTTGAATTTTAAATGAAAACTTTAAGTGCACAGCTTATCAAATGTGAAACGGCCACTAGCTCGCTCCTAACGAGTGACCGATTACCTCCAGAGCACTGTTAGGGTTGTCATGAAAACAAATAAGAAAAACATTTTACAATTTCTATGTTGATTATATTATTTCTAATACAATATAATATAATGTTATATATTATGACACTTTTCTGTTAAATCTTGTATATGTGCCATAGTCCATTTTTATACAATGCGAATGTGGAAGGATGTAGGTACGCGGGGAGACCAAGGCTGACATTTCACGATCAGATCAATCGGATATTATCCGAGGGTGGTATCAAGAGTCTCCTAAACCGGCGTGTTTGTATAAAAAAAGCTTCCTTCACATTCCTTCCATGAATGTGAAGGAAGCTAGACAGCTTTGTCAAGATCGTGAGGTCTGGCAGTCGATACTCTCTGCCTACCTCGTAAAGGACTTGGCGTGAAGATATGTATGTATGTATGTGTGTATGTCCATTTTTATGGGATATCGAATCATGGTAGTAAATGACCATTAAAACTTTCAGGTTGGTGCAATGCCATTGATTTCATATTTTAGAAATAACAAATTTATTTTCTTGAATGTCTATTATTTTGGGAATGCCGCCGTTAAATTATTTGAGATTTCATGCTAAATCCAAACATCGACAAAAAGTAAATATATTATTAAAGCCCACGCGCTTATGTGTTCCTTATAACAAGACACTTTAACACAATTGAAAGGAAGTTTTTGAAAATCATTGCAATGAGGAAAATTTCAACTATATTCTAATCATCTTGATAAGATATAATAAGCCAACAATGACATGATATAAGGTGTTATTTATATGACGTTTTAATTATACGTACCTATTCTTATATATTTATTAAATCACTAGTTCAATTTAAAACACAGTCTCTCCTGATGGTAAAGGATAAACACCATTAAAGCAAAGGTTCATTGGTTCTTACTAACAAGTCCACTGGAAGTAGATTGTCGAGCTGCAACTCATCCAGGTAGGGATCTACCCTCTTACCTATTCTTTTCGCCATAATAACACTGTCATGCTCCAGTCTGGAGGATGGGATAACCGCTAGACTTGCACAATAATTGGCCTATCACCTCGGCCAGAAGATGGCGGAGCATTTACAGCATCTATGGTGTCTATAGGCCATGGTTATGTCTTACCATTAGGAGGGCCGTGTGATTGTTTGCTACCAAATAACATAAAAACCATAGATGTTAATAACGCGTACGATATTACGGTCGAGATGTAACGCCTCTAATACAAGACACTACTCTATTGTTATTGTAGTGCGAAGTAATTAACCTTTTTTTAGGTGCCAGTCTTTTCAAAGTAACCTGGTATACCGATTCCGTTCCGTTGTGGGTTAAAAGATGTCGTTATAAAAAGACGTGTGGCACTCGGATACTGCCACGGTCAAGCTATTGCATAAGCTGGCATGAGTCACCAGAGTGTGGGGCAAATATGGAGATTACGCATGTGCAGTAACGCCGATACAACTAATTCCACCTAGAGGCGAGTTGCTGAACTAAAGAGACAAGCGGGATCAAAAAATCATTAAAAATTCTGCTATTCATCGATAGATGGCAAAACCAAAAAGTATCACCGCTGTGCCGGTCGGACTGGGAAGTGTTAGGTTATTTTTGTTACGGAATTTCTGGATTAGGTCTCCACGCTCAAGGCCCGCGATATAAGCTATGCAATAGCTTAATAATAGAGGCATTATTCTCAAGAATAAAATACATCTGTGTCTGAATCAACAACACTAACGAGAAAGGTTCAGCATAATAAACCCCCCGGTAAAAGATCATTAAACAATGCAATGATAAACGATTACAACAATGTCACTATCATTATATTACATATCAATTAAGTTTGAGTTCATCACTGTTTTAACCGACTCTGAAAAGGAAGAGGTTCTCTATTTGTCAATATGTGTTTCTAAAATAAAAATGAGTTATTTTTAAAGATTCTAAAGTAAAATAGGTCATGATTCAGAGGTGGTTAATATAAATAGAATTAAGAACCGACTAGTAATTTTTGAGTTACACTAGAGATTAGTAAACATAATAGTGGTAATTTTGTTAAACTAATTTTAAGTTATCGCTATCTTCTTTCAACGAAAGTTAAAGAAAGAGACAAAACACTTTTAATGCTGTCAGATAAGTCTGTAAACGACATTTCTATAGAAGTTTAATGTATCACTCGGAAAATGTAATAGTAATTAAAAAAGACTTCAAAACTAAAAAGTAAATAATAATAAATATTTAATATTAATTATATGTTACCTATTACTTATATGTGCTATTTATCAATACGTTTAAAGTCGGTGCCAATCCGATTTAATACTTACTTACAATATAATTATTAGTTTAAGGCTTTGCACCGAACTCAAACCTATTAATTAGTAAATAGCACATATAACTAATAGGTAGTATATAATTAATAATAAATGTTAATTATTTTTTACTATTTAGTTTTGAAGTCGGATTAAATTAAAGTAGTTATTTTTATTTAATACTTTTTAGCTTATGCTGATATGATTAAATTTAATAAAAATCGGGATAGGTGAAAATAGGTAAAAAATGCCCATAATCTAAAAAACTAATAGTCCTACCTGAATCAAATTTTTATGGGATCAATTCGAAACTATTCCGCATCAAACAAAGCAAGAATAACATAAATCGGTTCAGAAACCACGGAGAAACTACATAAAAAATAAATATATATGATATACCGGCCGAATTGAGAACCTCCTCGTTTGTTTAAACTCGGTTAAAATTAGCGCGGATTGACATGTTCGGACTGTCTACAATGTTCCATCTCTTTTGTTTCTAATTCTTTTAAAAATGATAGCATACATCTAAAATAAATTTAGTTTATGGATAGCAGAATCACCACCAATGTTTGTGGTTATACTTAACAATGCGTATATTTTATGATGACTAGATAATGGTAGTACTTACTAGGTAGTAAGAAACTTAAGTCGAGTTTTTGCAGTTTACTGCGCCTAATTGATTTAAATTTGTTAAGGCAGCAAACAAACGCATGACCCTCATAACTCTTCTATTGGTAGGAGACACCGTGACCATTATAGCTTATAGACACCATAGATTTTTTTTGACGTTGACGTTTCGGCAGGACTAGGTAAGGCGGCGCGAAAGTTCACAGCATTATGCCACCAAAATAATAAATTAACCATATTACAGTGATACTCGAAGTGCGAAGTTTCTTTTGGGTTGCTTTGATTACCGGGTTGCTGGGAGCATTAAGGGCATTGTTACATATCTGCAGCCCGTTGGTTATATCAGAACATGTCGAGCATAAAGACTTCACTGCAGCATACTCATTGTACCTATTAGCTGCTGGACTGATAAACGCTAGTCTGTCGCCAATTATAGGTAAGTTGCTGTTTTTTAATAATTTTGGTTAGATATTAAACTAGCCGACCCATGGATCTTCGTAAAGCCCTTTTTGTAGTAAAACTAACCACGAATTGAAATACTTAGCAGTTTGGAAGGAGTTGGGTGATGAAAAAAAGAACAGAAGAATTATATATAACTAGCTGACCCAACATATTATTTAAATTTTTTTCTTTGTACCTTACCTTGCCGTCTACTGTTCTCAATTTCCCTCATCCTTTTTTATTGTTGTAATTATTGTTATTAGAAGGTTATGAAAGAAAAAAAGTAAGCTTAGCGGTTGCTAGGTTAGAGCCATCGTCAGTAGCCTCATACCCTCCAACAACGGCAAACAACCTAACACTGTTGCTATTGGGGCAAAAATAATACCACCTATTTATAATATACAATAACATACCAAATAACAAAAATGTACCAAAGTAACTAAGTATCTTCAGGCTCGTATCCTTGATGAAATAGACTAGACCAGGACACCCACGATTCGTTAAAGATTCTTTAATTTTACAATAATATGACATGACGGCCCAAACCTAACACCATTCAGGCACTTATCCAATCCCAGGCAACTTTGTTTGTAACACTAAATTTAAAAAAAATCACACATTTCATTTTACCCGCCTTGAGAATCAAACCTTAAACTTTGGGTAATCAACGCTAACACCGCTAACACAAAGGTGTTCCACAATGTTATAAAAATAAAATGAGCTAATCTCCTATTAAAATTAGTTTCGACGTTCTTTTTTATGATATTAGAAGGTAAACAAGCAGACGGATTTCCTGATGGTAAGAAATTCACGCCGCCTAGAGACACCAAAGGTAGTAATGGTGCGTTGCCAACCTAAGGCCCTGATGTTAGGCCTCGAGCAAAAGTAAGTTTACCGGCTACCTTACCCTCCAAAATGGAACACGTCAACGGGAAGCACTGACGTTGTGGTAGTTGGTACAGGTAAAGTGGTGGTAAGGAAACCGGGCGAGTTGCTGCGAAACTTTACTACCTAGTCAGATGTCACGGAGTTAGTGACTAAGCCTATGCTCGCCTTTTACGGGCTGCCTGGCAGGAAGACAGATGGTCTATTCTGCAAAGGAGCCCGGACCAACACGGGGAAAAAACAAAACTAAAACTACTTTTCAGTAAACACATGGATGCAAAAGCTCAACATGGTACAGAGGGTTGGTTTAATAAAAAAGCTCAGTTATTAACTTTTATAAAGCTCTCGATAAAGCTGTGTAAGCTCGTTTTTAATTTTCTACTCTAGTTGCCGATCCAATAAATAAGTGAATGTTACAAGGTTTGTTTTCCATCGCCTGTTTTCATGGATAGTTGGCTCGAGGCGTATTTTTAGAATGTTCATTCACGGGGAAGTGGAGCAATCTGTTATTTTATATTTCCTACGTCTTCGTAAACTTTAATAAACATTGTTTTATTTCTGTCTGCGCTGTAACAAAATTAAACGTATGAAAAAAATGTTTGTATTCAAAACTAGCCAACCGGCGAACTTCGTGTTGCTTGATGTTAACAGCTAATGATAGTATGGGAAAAAATAAATTATTGTATATTATATTTTATCGTTTTTCCTATACATAAGGACATTCACCTGCCAATAACTAACACAACAAAAACTAGCAAAATCCACTATACACACACAATAGCCACGCAAAATGAAGATTAGCTATAGGTATATAGACTAGCTGACCCAGCAAACTTCGTATCGCTTGACATTAATGCTTCGAGAGTAGCGCAGTCTGTCGGATCCAATGATCCAAAATCAACAACTACTTATTATTAAAAAACAATTAAAAGACATTTTGCAGGAGACCAAATTGTGAATCTAATCCATTCTCGAATTCCCTTGAACACACACAATTTTTTTATCAGAATTGGTCCAGTCGTCTAGATGGAGTTCAGTGACAAACACACAAACACTTTAAATATATTATTGTATATTTGTGTCGTATGTATGTGAATTTATAATATATATATATCTGTGTGTGTATGTGTGTATATATGTACATTTTAGTAAATACTGTAATATTTGTATTTATGTATGTAGATATATTTATAGAATACGTATTTTTCGTGTAACATTTTGTTATACTATGCTAAGTATTCTTGGTATATATGTATTGTTTATGTATTTGACTATGCTATCTAAAATTATGTTGAAATGTGTTTGCAAATGTAAAGTTATTGTTTTTTTTTCTCTTTACACCCCATTTTATTATTTTTTCTAATAAAGTTGGGTTGACTGGTAGAGAATGTCATGCAGCATTAAGTCCACCTCTGTACAATATAGTGCATGAATTTTAAATAAAATAAATAAATAATAAATATAAAGATTAATTCTATTTTTAAACCGACTCTCAAAATAGGAGTCAGTTCTCAAATCAACTGGATGCTTTTTTGTATATTGTAATGCAATTACTCAGCTAACAGCCAATTAAATTTGATGATTCTTTTCTACAAGATTTCGAGATGGTGACAACATAACGCGGCAAATAATGGACTGCCTTTTAAAGGATAGCGCCCACTGTTGACGGGAAGGAGCGTGTCGGGCCGGGGAGCATTGCATTGCAAAGCATACTAATGCGGGCCGGGCCGCATCGCATCGGCAGATTTTTGTTACTCCGTACCTGAGTAAAATATACAAAAAGTGAGGCTCCATTCGACGTTAAAATCGTCAAGTATAGAAAGTTGCGCCACTAGTAGTTGTCATACGAATCGTCAAGTATGGAAAGTGGCGCCTCTAGTAATTGTCATACGAAACTTTAGCATTAAAATGAGTGCTCTATTATTAATAGTGATATCGTGATCTTTGGTCACTATAGACCGCATCGGGGAATGCGCGCGGAGTGCTCCGCGGAAATGCGATCCGAAGAATCCGCGCCGTTGCGTCCCGCTGGACTGGGCATTGCTCCATACAAAATGTATGCAAGCGATCTAGGCGGATTATTGCGCTGCGATGCGCCCCGTCCCGGCCGGTTAATAGCTGCAGTATACAATGAAAGAAGGTACCTATATGTCCAACAAACATCCTATCCTATTAATATTATAAATGCAAAAGTTTGTAAGTATGGATGTATGGATGTTTGTTACTCTTTCACGCTCGAATGGCTGAACGGATTTGTCTGAAATTTGGAAGACAGATAGATTGTGACCTGGATTAACATATAGGCTATTTTTAATCCCGATCGCACACTGGGTTTCTGTGAAAACGCGGGCGAAGCCGCAGGTAGCAGCTAGTCTCCAATATAAGGCTCACTTTGTGATCAAATACAATGTGTAACAAAACGAAAATCCTTAGTTTTAATTTTTTTCAGGCCTCCTGAAAGATGTTTATAAGGACTACGTACCAGCTTTCTACGCGCTGACATTCTGCTGTGTTCCATGTTTGGTAACATGGTCTTTAGAATATATCATATCAAGAAAGCTAAGCAGTATTCAATGAACAATTTATGTAAATAATAGGTGTTATGTCATAATTATTATAACATAAGTAAGGTAATATTTTTTTAATGTATTGCAAAAAAATAAATTTATTACATAATTAAATTATACGAAATAAAAAAGATCAACTTGGGGGAAGAAGCGAACTCCACCTAGTGATTTAGTTCAAAACATGTTTTGATAATAATAACAACTTGATTAATTTAAAGAGAACTGTAAATAATTTTAGGAATAATACGCTTTATATGCTTATCTCTTCTGAAGACAACCGAGTTAAATTTCAAACTGTTAGCGTCTTTTTAGAATATATTATTAAGAAAGCTAAGTGGTATTCAATTAACAACTCATGTATAGAATAGGTGTTCTGTAATATTTATTACATCACACTTATTAAGGTAATTTTTATGTATTGCAAAAAAAACTTTTTTATTATATAGAATTCATAATTAAAGTTATACGGAATAAAAGAGATCAAGGCGGGGAAAGAAACGGACTTCAACTAGTCATTAAGTTCAAAACAGATTTTAATGATGATAAAAACAATTTTATTTTATTTAAAAAATTAACTTCAACAAGTTATATTAAAAACTAGCGGCCCGCGCCGGCTTCGCTTCGGCTTCGAAATATACATATAAAAAACCGCATCTAAATCCGTTGCGTAGTTTTAATTATTTAAACGTACAAGGGGACATAGGGACAGAGGAAGCGACTTTGTTCTATTCTATGTAGTGATATTTTAATATGCTATTACCTTCTGAAAATAACCGAATTTTATTTAAAATTGTTAGCATCTTTTTAAAAAAAAATGTGTGTGTACTTATGTACACGCGTTAGAAGTTATACTTCTTCGGCGTAATAAGATAAATATCTTTTTAAAAACTAAAATGTTATCTATAGCTAACTTAATCATGTCGGTTTTTCGTGACGGTGTGCGCGCGCATCGTAAAAATTTACCCTCATCATTTTTTCCTAACGTGCCAAAAGAAGTATAACTTCAAAAACTAAAGAACTCCAAGATTCAACCTGGTATACAGTCTTTATCACTATGTAAAACAGGCTATAATATTAACTTAACTTTACTCTTACGGTTAGGGTGAAGCCACATGAGCGTAATATTTTTAGATCCGAGTCTCGTAAAAATAACCTAGGAATATATACTCTATTAGGTTTCATCCTAGTAGTACAAATTATTTCGCATCACCGTGAGGTCTTTTGCGTGAAGTAAAATGCGGTGTAATATCCTGTGACTCTTTTGTTTGACTTTAGCCTAAAGGAATTTTTACGCCACACGGCAAAAGCACGGTAATATAATATACAGTATCATATCTTCATACAAATGGGCGAAACATCTACGTGTGTTAAGCCTGGTACACACTTGGTAAAACGTGTAACACATGATTCGCGGTCTGTGATTCGCGGTGCGCCCGCGCCGCTGTGACGAACGATCTATGTAGTTTTTTTTTATTTTGTAAGCAACAGGTAAGCGTGAGATTTGTGAATGTTATTTCGGTTTAATAAGTCAAAGTATTTACGTTATATGGCAGAAAAACAATTATCCTATATTGTGCTTTTTTAAGCTTCACTTGAGCTGATAAATACATACCTAAATATAAATAAATAAATATAAATATTGTCAGTCGATAAGTTATACAAATTAAATCTAACCCCAAATTAGGCAAATTATATGCACGTGCTATGGGTGTTAGTTAACGATTTAAATACGATTTTATGAAATGCTTAAATAGATACCAGAAAATATTTAACACCCAGACCTGGAAACGCGGACATCAAAATTTTCATCACACAAATGCCTGCCCCCGTCGGGAATCGTACCCGAGCCTCGCGGTTGGTCACTGTATTTAGGCGTGTACGGTAGCCACTCGACCAACGAGGCGGTACGCGGCGAAGTAGATAAGATAAGGATGGATTTTTATGTAACATGCCTGGTAATCACAAATAGCACATGCACAATTTATTTAACATTTACAATCCATTAAACGATTTTTATTTGCTTTAAAAAATACAACATATTAAAAAACAAACAGCAGATCCAAAAATTACGCTTGTGTTGCTTCACCCTTAAACAGTAGTTTATAGTAGGTACAAAATTAAATACGTATACAAAAAAAGTTTAAATTTAATCAACAAAATTAAAAATAATTTAATAGCTGTATATCACCAAAAAATAGATGTAAGTATGCTTTGTAAATACAATGTGTTTATATTTTGCAATAAATGTTTCTATTTTTTATTTTGTTTCTCAAAAATTAAATAATGTTACGAGCTATGGGTAATAAAATGCCGTTTGTAACGTAGAAGACGTTTATTGAAAGCTTCCACAAAAATCCTCTTAACAGAATCCGAATCGCTAAGTAAAATCACTGGTCCAATGTCCTCGCTGTATTCGCCGAAATAATTCTTCCTTGTCGCTTAGTAGAGATCGCTTCGATTTCGCTTCCGAAATTGAACTGGCGGGTCGCGGCTCGATGCCTCCTTATATACTGCTATGCCCATGGTTCGAGAAACTTCTCATACAATCTAACACAATAGACGCTTCCCGAATCTTCGGGTGATTACGTCAAGGACATGATTTATTACCTGCGGCGCTATACGTAAACAATGCGCACTGTGTATAGGTACTACTCGCCGCGGACCGCGAATGTTCCAGAAAACGTTGTTCTCTTATCAACGACTTTTCGAGAACTTTCTTCACTGTTCGATAGTAGACCTAATACCTACTTATGCGTTTTTGGGGTTTTGCTGTACGACGCTTCGTTTTCGAGATATAGGTACTCAAAGTCGTAACAATAAGTTATATAAGTCAATTATTTTAAATAGGTGCAACTGCGTGTAAGTAGGTGGTTTGTAAGTGAGAAACTTATCGTTACCCGTATGATTTGTCCTGATCCCGCATGAATAAAATAATACATAAATAAATATCCCTGGACAATTCACACAAACTAAATCTAACCCAAAAGTTATGGGTATTATTCAATCATTCTAATACAGAGAAATATTTGAATAGATACCAGAATAAATTTAATAAACCCCCAGACCCAGAAGTGCAGACATCTAAATGTTCATCATACAAATGCATGTCCCTGTCAGGAATCGAACCCGAGCCTTGCGGTTGGTTGATGTAGTTACGTGTGTACGATAGCCACTCAACCAACTAGGTGGTCAAAATGTCTCAATTGTAAGGTTTAAACTATATAACACGTGTTTCACTGTGTTTTTCCAGTTGCACTAAGTAGAATAGACTATCTGTCACTCTGCCAGCCAGCTCTTAAGAAGCGAGCTGTTACACTGAGTCTCGGGATTTAAGTTTTAAGAAAGAATTTTATTTGGACACTTCTATATTAACTTTAAACACAAATTATAATTAATAAAATTACAAGAACTGGTAGAACTGTTAAGGATATAGTACAGGAGTTGTCTGGTAGGATTCTAAACGGAGACTGAGTGGGTATCGCTATGTGAATGGAAGGAGGGTCAAAAGTGCTGGTGAGGCCCTTTTGACGACTTTTTTGGCGGAGTAAGCCTTTTACTGAAGTAAGCCTTTTGGCCTACAGCTCAGGGTTATAACAGAGCGCAGGTTAAACTCTTTATTACAAGACCAATAAAGTCACTGGTGGTAGAGTGCTCCGTAGAAACTTGCCCGGGGAGAATTCACTGTCAATTAATCTGTCATGTATCGGTTTGGAGGGAAGGTTAACCGTTAGATTTGTACAATAGGTCAAACATTCTGACCACAGGACAGCGACGCATCAAGTAAATGACACTTACGGCACTTAGGGACACCAATTAACCTTGGATACCAAAAAGTCATAACAGGAGAGCGGCCGTTTGTAGTAACTCGAGCAACCCGTGTTCCTCGTCCCGTCGTGTTGGTCCGGGCTCCTTTACAGAATAGACCATCAGCTTTCTTGCCAGGCAGCTCGTAAAAGGCGGGCATAGACTTATCGCCGTTAACACCGTGACATCCTTCTCGGTGGTAGAGCTTCACAACAACTCGCCCGGATTGTTACCACTGCTTTTCTTATTCCTGCCGCCATAACGTCAGCAGTTGCCGTTGACGTGTGCCGGTTCGAAGGGTAAGGAAGCCGGTAAACTTACTTTTGCTCGAGACCTCACATCCCTGTCTAAGTGGAGCAACGCACCCTTACCACAAATTCAGTAGTGTCAATTTCTTACCATCAGGAAATCCATCTACTTCTTTGCCTTCCAATATCAAAAAAAAAAGATTTAGTGACTGGCTAAAAAGGAATTGACGTCTCTGACTACGACAGTTAATGTTGTAGTGTGAATCAACCTTTATATTCAAAATAGGGAGCCGAAAACTAACAACAGTAATAACATTTATTTTTCATGCCCCGTATTCACATGCTGAACAATCTCTCAAGATTTAATGTGCTTGTCAAACAAATTTGGGAACATTCAAAGTTTGTTCTCGTACAATATGACAGTTTGGTAGGCTGAAGGCTGAAGGCACAGCCATCAGATAACATTGAACTTTTGTAATATGTTAACAAGAAAGTACATTTACATCGGTTTGCTTACAGTATATTTATACCAGTTTTGGCGAAAATATGGTCGAAGATTTTTCATAATTATTGAATTTCGTGTTGATATTGAGTGAAATTTTTCAATTTTGGTTGCATTTTGTACAATTTTGTTCAGTGAAAGTGCACAAATGAAATCTCATTACATGAGCTTGGGTAATGAGGCCACCGCTTTACCCAACAGCCTGAAATGAGTTACTGACGTCTTATGACTAATTATAATTGATTATACAAAAAAATATGCAGATTTCTACTGCACTAATGGCAAAATACTAACATGAAGGTCAAAACCTTAAGAAAGAAGAAAGAATATTTAAATACACACATATACAATGTGTTTACGAAGGCTTACAAAATATAACATTGACATTATATATCTGCTTTGTTAATCTTTCATTTGTCATTCTTTCTACATGACGGAAGGAACCAGCGAAGCATGCCCTTTCTTATTTTAACACCAAGACTTTCTTTCAATCCCATTCTTTCTCGGGTCTCACTGTTACAAACGCGGTCAACGAGCGTTACACCACAAGTTTTCCGTAGCGCTCTCATTTTGACCGCATTTATTATGCTTTTTCTGACATATTCAACTCTCGCTTCCATACGTTGGGTTAAGCACAGATTTACGCAAAATCTAGCATTTTGACTCAAAACCTCGCTTTGGAATAGCTTACCCAGCGGTCCATCCACACTATTTTCCGAACTCTAGACTTAAAATAAAAAAAATATAAAAAAACTTTTTCCGTAATACTCGTATTTATAAACATTACACACTGATTACAATAGGTACCTAAAATATAACTACAAACAATTACAAGTACTTCAAATAACCATACCATCTGTCTTCCTGGCAGGCAGCTCGTAAAAGGCGAACATAGGTTTACCGTTACTAGCACCGTGACATCTCACTAGGTGTTAGACTTTCGCACCGAATCACCCGGATTGGTACTACTGCCTTATCTATTCCTGCCGCCGTAACGTCAGTGCTTGGCGTTGACGTGTTCCGGTTGGAAGGATTAGGTTGCCAGTATACTTACTTTTGTTTGAAGCCTAACATCCCGACCTCAGGTTGGCAACGCACCGTACCACCTTTGGAGTCTCTAGGCGGCGTGAATTTCTTACTATCAGGAAGTAATTGTTTGCCTTTCAATAGACCAAAAAACGTTAAAAACTCGTGTACTTTTAGACCAGATATTCGGAAACCTGGATTTTAAGGAAATTAAAAAATGTCATACTTCTAAATTAGGGTAGCCAAGAGATTTGACCACTGTGCCAAACTTCTTGGTCACACGAGCAACGTATATCCTATATCCTGTATTGTGTGTGTGGCCATATTTGTCTGTTATTATCAGAAGAGCCGGGTGCTTGTTTGTTTTTTCATGACATAAAAAGGCTTATTAAAAGGCGACTAATATTTATGGCATGACATTGACTTGTTAAACTAATCGTCGATGCTTATCTCCACATAGACCAACACAGCTTACGAGCGTGATAGTATCGGTTACGAATAGTAATATATTTTTTAGATTTTAGTTTTTTTCTTGTATAATAAATAACTGGACAAATCACACGCATTGATCTAAGGTTAAACTATATTAAAAAAAAAAGTATCTTCACGCCCATATCCCCAAAGAGGTAGGCAGAGGTAACCATGGCAACCACGACTAGCCGCCTCTGTGGTCTAGCGGTCCGGGTGTTGGACTTGACTGCATGGGGTCCTGGGTTCGAATCCCGGGTCGGCCAACATAAACTAAAATTAAAAAAAATGTTGGTCGGGATTAGAAATGTGCCCGGTTGGCGATAGGCTTGCCACCTATCACATTGTGGGACTTAGTGTCTTCGGCTAGTCGTGGGTGCCATGGTAAACTATATTAATTATAAATTATGTTCATATTCTGGGTTTTATTCAATAATAGAAGGTAGGTAAGTGTCTTCACGTCCGTATCCACGAAGGGGTAGGCAGAGGCACAACCAGGGCACCAACGACTAGACGAAGACACTAAGTCGCACAATGTGATAGGTGGTAAGCCTATCGCAAACTGGGCACATATCCAATCCCGAGCAACATTTTTTTAATAGAAAATTGGAAATACCTACTACATTTTTTTTTGTTTCCCGACCCGGGATAAGAACCAGCGACCTCATGAAGACTCCATCCACTTGAACCACTAGACCACGGAGGTGATAGACTGATAAATAGTTCAATATAATAGAAATTCCTGGGTCCAGGTGGCAGAAATACAGACATAATATATCGTACCCGTCTAATTAAATCATTAAAATGACTCAAGCACAGATCCAGTGTTGAGATGAACGACATTCATAAAACTCTAATACGCTTTCGATGACATACATTGAGGGTCTATAGGCAAAGACATGCTCATGATAATGATGAACAGCTAATTAACTTACGATCAAGCGTAGGTTTTATCTACATAGGACTATAACAAAACAAAAACGTATAGTATCGTAAACATATTTATCTGGCGTCATTTAGGTTGAAAACATATGATTGCTGCGCCTAACTCGACTTATTTTTTTAACGTTGTGCTACATCATTTTAGGTTCCTGAGTGAATACGTCCTTTACACGTCCAGGATACTGCGCTGATGTTTGTGCTTAGACTGTAACAAGGGCGTAGCCAGAATTCTGTTAAAAGGGGGGCAGAATCCCCCGACCATAAATATTAAAATATTCCTGGACAAGTTACACAAATTGAATGTAACCCTAAAGTAATCAAATTATATGCTTGTGTTATGAGTGTTACTCAACGATACTAATACATAGAAATAGTTAAATAGATACCAGAATAAGTTTAATAAACACCCAGACCTGGAAATGCAGCCATTTAAATGTTTTTTGTGTGTGTTTGTGTGTGGCATTTGTGTGATGTCGGGAATCGAACCCGAGCCTCACGGTTGGTCAGTGTAGTTAAACGTGTACGCTAGCCACTCGACCATCACGGTTTTTATAATATAAAAGTGAGGTACTTAAAAATTTAAAACAAAATGTATTAAACCAGAAATAGCTTTACGTGTCAAATGTTGTACCTAATCGGTTCTTTACTAAATGTTTTAAAAAACTTCCCTCTTTCTTGTCCACTATGAACATACTTGTATATAGTCCGTTGAAGTGGTTTTCGGTCATTCGGGCAGTTGCAATTCTATGTAAATGCTCGTCTAGGTGAAGAGGGCCGCTGGAGGCTAAAGAGGGGTGTTATAAGTTTGACGTGTGTGTATATGTGCGATGAACCGATTTCGATGAAAATTTTTGACTTGAAAGCTATCATGACCGACCTTAGCTACTTTTCACATAGGTATTGTTGGGGGTACATTGAATTTTTTAACTTTAAAATATTGTTTTATAAAATTCAATATTTGGTCTGTACATCTAAAACGCTAAGAGTATAATTTTTTTTATGATATTGGAAGGCAAACAAGCAGAAGGATTTCCCGATAGCAAGAAATTCATGCCGACTAGAGACACCAAAGGTGGTAATGGTGCGTTGCCAACCTGAGGCCGGGATGTAAGGCCTCGAGCAAAAGTAAGTTTACCGGCTACCTTACCCTCCGAACCGGAACACGGCATTGTCGTTATAGCAGCAGGAATAGATAAGGCGATGGTACCAATCCGGGCGAGTCGCTGTGAAACTTTAACACCTAGTAGGATGTCACGGTGTTAGTGACGGTAAACCCATGTTCGCCTTTTACGAGCTGCCTGGCAGGAAGGTTGATGATACAATCTGCAAAGGAGCCCGGACCAACACAGGGAAAAAACCAAACATATTAACCAAACATAGTTTATACCTAGTAATTAATTGGTAAAATTATTAGGATTACTTTATCAGATATCAGATCTAATCTTCCGAATAGATCTAACTGCCTTTTAAAATAATACGCATTTTAATAAAAGTATCTCATGTAGTATTTCTCTCGAAGTAGGTAATATCACAAATTGAGAAGAATAGCCATAATGTCAGCGCTTGATGTTGACATGTTCCGGTTCAGAGGATGGGGTGGCCGGTAGACTTGCTTTTGCTCGTGGCCTAACATCCCAGCCTAGGGTTGGCAACGCACCGCTACCGCCTCTAGGGTCTTTAGGCGGCATTAATTTCTGACCATCAGAAAATACGCCTGCTTGTTAGGCCTCGAGCAAAAGTAAGTTTACCGGCTACCTTACCCTCCGAACCGGAACACGGCATTGACTTTACAGCAGCAGGAATAGATAAGGCGATGGTACCAATCCGGGCGAGTCGCTGCATAACTCTAACACCTAGTAGGATGTCACGGTGTTAGTGACGGTAAGCCTATGCTCGCCTTTTACGAGCTGCCTCGCAGAAGTAGATGATATATTCTGCAAAGGAGCCCGGACCAACAAGGGGAACTTATTAACAGATGACCCAATTGTCCACCATATTGTGGGACCACCATATTAATTTTATCATGATCCTATTAGCGGTTTTTGAGTTACATTTAATAAAATGCATACATGTTTGTTTATATTGACGACAACATTATTAATACGAGTAATAATATAGTCAACAGATATTTCATTAAAAAATGGTTCGTTATTCTCAGTGATCGCGTTACAAACATACAAAAAAGCATACAATAATCAATAGCCACTATTTTTTGGAGTTGGTTAAAAAGAGTTAAAAATAGATAATGAAAAGTTAATAGCCACTTACTGGAGCCTGCTGATGCATATGAAATTTGGATTCAATTTCGGTACACGTTTCCGTCTCTTTTCATAGAAGGAACATAATAAATATTTAAAGTGGTAAAGCCGGTAGCGGAAGAAAATTTTATTCATGAAATCGGCGAACTTATATAAAGTCGACGTCATCTTCAAAACGATCGGCAAACGTGGCTGCGGTTGGAGAACGTTATCTACGCAATTCAAGAAGTTTATACTATTTCTTCCTATTCCTCGCATAATATGTGTTAAGACTTTTATTTGTTACTAGCTGTCCCGGCGAACTTCGTTCCACCCGTTCAGTATGGGGAAATAATGTTTTCCCCATTTTCCTTGCAATGTTTCCGGTTTTTCTAGTCATAAGAACCTTCTTCTGACAATAACTAACACAACAAAAAAAGAATAAGCCAAATCGGTTTAGTCGTTCGAAAATTATGCGCTTAACAATACATTTAGCAATTCATTTTTAAATTATAGACTAGCCGAACCAGCAAACTTCGTATCGCTTGACATTAACAGCTACTACATAATATTTGATGCTCAGCGCTCAGCGATCAGTAGCGCAATCTGCCGGATCCAATGTGAAACATTCCAAAACAACGACACGACTACTTACAAATAAAAAAATAATTAAAAAAAAACATATTTCAGGAGACCAAATTGTGAATCTAAACCATTCTAGAATTAACTTGAACAGACACAAAAGAATCATCAAAATCGGTCCACGCGTCTAGAAGGAGTTCAGTAACAAACACACGAACACAAGAAATAATATATATATATTAAGATTTCTTATTTTTAAACAACCCTTAAAGAAATTAAGCCATCAATTTTACTGTATTCGTTTTATAAACTTGTTACGCGATTACTCAAATAGTAACGAACATATTTTAAACATACACACACTCATAATTTCACACAAACTCTCTGACGGAGTAGACAGAGAGTGTCGAGTGCCAAATGTCACGATACGTCCAGACCTAACTGGTTTTCTCCACATTAAATACCCTTTTCCTACAAATACACCGGTTTTGAAGACTCTTGACACCGCCTTCCAACTTTACTGCCAAGCCCCCCTAAATCCACGCTACCTAGAGACACTAAATTTGGTAATGGTGCGTTGCCAACCTGAAGCTGAGAAAATAGGCCTCAAGTAAAAGTAAGTTTACCGGCTACCTTTTCCTTCGAACTGGAACACGTCAACGACAATCACAACGTTATTGCGGCAGGAATAGGTAAGGCGGTGGTACCAATCCGGGCAAGTTGCTGCGAAACTCTACCAGCTAGTCAGATGTCACGTCGTTAGTGATGGTAAAGTTATGTTCGCCTTTTACGAGCAGCCTGGCAGGAAGACAGATGACCTATCCTGCAAAGGAGCCCGGACCTTATCAATCTAAAAAGTTTACGTAATTTTCTCCATTATTTGTCCAAACTCCTATGTATTCCTCCTCCTGACAATATGCCTTCATGCCAAGCATAGCAAGGGTAGGAGGAGAGCAAGGCTTACATGTTTTATTACTAACAAGACCATTGGGGGTCAAGTGGTGCAGTGCAACTCGTCGGGGTCTACTTAATTTAATATGCCGGTTTCAGAGACTCTTGATATCATGGAATGTCAACCTTGGTCTCCTCGGGTACCTACATCTATCTACAATCGCATTGTAGATATATCTGCTTTGTCAATTTTTCATCTGTCCAGATCTGAACTAGTGGAGCCTGCCCTTTCGCATTTTAACACAAACATTTTCTTTCAATCCCACTCTTTCTCGGATCTCACAGTTATTTACAATCATAAAACTTGAGTTATATGTCTACTGGCACAAAAATGTCTAAAAATTCGTCCAGCAAATGAGACGTCCATCTAGACTCGATAATAAATATATATTGTAGTTGTGGTGATAGCATCATCTCATACCTACACGAGAAAGGAAAAAGACCCGACTTTCGTATATAGGTTCAGAATATAATCTAGCCCATAGCGCAGGGTAGCCGGTCGATACAGCTCATCCGGGCGCGCCGCCTATTCTGAATTCAGAACAATGCCACAATAGTAAGTGTGATTGTTGTATATCTTAATATTTACCGCTTACCGATTGCAATCATGAGATCAGTGTGAGAGTGGGATTCACAGTAAAAAAATTATACTTGTCTACTCGCGTAGGCAGAAGTAAAACAGAGCATACATGACTAGTCTATTGTAGTCTATCGTTGATCCCACCAAGGGCAACGTTGTTTTTCTATACTAATATTATAAAGAGGAAAGGTTTGATTTTTTGTTTGTTTGTTTGAAATGAATAGGCTCCGAAACTATTGAACCGAAACTGCTAGTATGAGATAATTAAAAAAATGTACTTTTGACTTTTAAGTGAACTCGGGACCTTACTACACGTAATGTTATAGTTATGTAGATCATCAGTTCGATTTTTATATATCTTAATATTTAAGTATAATCTTTGGTGCTACGTAGATCAGATTCGTAAAAGTGAGATCAGAGAGAGAGAGAGCGGTATTAATAAGCGAGCAATCTGTATTCCAGTGTACTGGCGTTTGTGTTGCGTACATGAACCGTGGACCCTGCTGCAGTAGGCAGCTTCCCGGGGATTGTGTGATAGGTTTGGCGTCTATGACATTATGGGGCTAAGTACCTTAAGCGAATCTTGGGTGTCCTGGTTGTACCTCTGCCAAACCTCTTCGGAGTTTTAAAAATAAGTATTAGTTTCTCCAAGCAAGGAGATACTATTACTTATTTTTAAAATTTACTTAAAATATCGTAAAATGTCGCCTCTGTAGTCTAGCGGTCCGGCGTCGGACTTGACTTCTTGAAGTCCCGGGTTCGATCCCTGGATCGGGCAACAAAAATGATTGAAAAGGTGTATTTTCAAATTTCTTATAAAAATAACGTTGCCCGGGATTAAAAATGGAATGCTACATTGGTTCAGACATATTGAAAAAATGGTAAACGAAGGTCGTAGGTGCAATAGGTGCTCTGGGCGACCTAGGATGCTGATCCAGTACTAAGTCGCTGAGGTGTGAAAAGAGTAGTACCTAACTAAAGGCAGGGCAGAAGGAATCGTCACACTTGATAAAAATTGGTTAAGAGCTTTTTAATCGACTTTAAAAATAATGTTGTATATTCGACTCCTATATTTTTTATATATGTTAATCGATTTCTCGATAACTTTTGAACAGACTTTAAAAATACTTTTGGGCCCATATATCGATACTCGTATATCGCGAGTTTTTCAAAATATCTTAATCGGCGATATTAATTTTGCCGGTGCATAGGAACATTTTGAATCCTGCGCTATAGCGTACTTTATAATTTAATCTCTATCTTTCTCCGATTTCTTAACTATTGTCATTCAAAACAAATATTATTACGAGTATGATTGATTTTATTTGTTTTACCACGTAGTTATCTTCAACATACTAGTATTATAAGATCCTGCTAAAGTAGTTGTTAAAATTTTGAGACAGTGTTCAGTGAATCTAACAAAAGATAATATGTATACGAAAATATTAACTGAAATTCTTTTGGTATCCAATAATATGGTACATTTTCTTATTTCAATCACTTCTTACAGAATAACTTTTTATTATTTTAATTTGTTAAAAAAAAAGTATCCTTACGCCCATATCCTCAAAGACATAGGCAGAGGCACAACCAGGGCACCCGCGACTAGCAGAAGACACCGAATTCCACAACGTGATAGGTGGCAAGCCTATCGCCAACCGGGTACATATCTAATCCCGAGCAACGCTTTTTTTATTAGAATATTGGAAAAATCCAATTTTATTTTTGTTGCCCGACCCGGGAATCGAACCAGGGACCTCATGCAGTCAAGTCAGACAACTGAACCGCTAGACCACACAGGCGATAAATAATAATTTAAATAATAACTCGTTAAATAAGAGAACAAAGATCAGTTAAGTAGGTGGTAGTTTAGGAATCGACTTTTTTGGAACGGAAAAGTTTGATATGGAATAAATCAAATTAGAAACTTACCATTACATTCAAAACCACAACAATCGAACATATATTTCGAAAAGACGATATCGATATCGATATCCTAGCAGCTGGACACGTATCGATGCATCACTAATTCAACACTGCAGTGATATATTATAACTTTATATAGTATAGTATCGACGTTTAGCCGTGTATGTGTGAGATAAGTGAAACACATAAATTTAAGTATTAATGACCGTTCACGAAGTGTAACCCGAATAAATTAGATTGCTGCAATCTTGACACAAAATTTTACAATATCCTAGCTTTTATTAGTGGCGTCACTACTGCGTGCATAGTAACTAAATGTTGCCTTCGGCGACGCCTTCACATGTATACAGCGACGCACCTATAACATCTATAGCGTATATATAGACCATGGCTGTCTCCTATGGTAACAAAGAAAGGCTAGTGCTTTTTCGCTGGTCGCTCATTCATTAGAAAAACATAACTACGTTAAGAAAAATAAATATTAACGTACTTATTTTCATTTAACACTTTTTAGTTTATTGCTGATTCGATTTAATTTAATAAAAATAGACATCGGAATAAACGAAAATACATAAAAATGCTCATAAAATAAAAACTAATGGCATACCTTAATAATTTTTTTATGGTATTCCGCATCAATCAAAAAAAGAATTATGTCAGTCGGTGCAGAAACAACGGAGAAATTGGTGTACATAGATTAAAAAATATACCGGCCGAATTGAGAACCTCCTCCTTTTTATACTAGGTCAAAAATTTATTTTGACATAAACTGTGCTTTCTTTTAAGTTCCACCAAATTATTAAGAGTTACTACTTAACAAATTTGGACAACATCAATACCTACAGTAGTAACTAGTTTGATACAAAGTGCCTTCACGCCCATATCCCCGAAGAAGTAGGCAGAGGCACAACCAGGTACCCACGACTAGCTGAAGACACTAATGCCCGATTTCACCAAGAGCCCCTATACTTCAGGGGACCTTTTACCGTTACTTACGGGACTGTTTCAATATAAAACCGTCCCCTAAAACACGTTAAAAGGTCCCCTAAATATAGGGGCTCTTTGTGAAATCGGGCATAAGTCCCACAATGTGATAGGTGGCAAGCCTATCGCCAACAGGGCACATATCCAATCCTGAGCAACGTTTTTTTATTAGAAAATTGGAAAAACCCAATTTTTAAACCCAATTTGGAGAAACCCAATTTTCTTTTTGTTGCCCAGGATTCGGACCTTAGGCAGTCAAGTCCAAAAACTGAACCGCTAAACTACAGAGTTACAATACAATGTGTTTGAATATACCGATTATGTCACAGAATAAGGTTAAATTAAGAGCATTTTCAGAATCATGAGAGACATTTCCCGCTCCTAAAATCGTTAACTAAACAAAAAAGGCACGAAATTATTTCACCTCCTATTTTCGCTGGTTCCGACATTTTAATGAAGAATAAAGATAAAAAAGAGAGACGGCTTTGTGACTGAGGAGTTCTTTGTAAGCATGTTCATTGGAAATGGGTCGCCACTTGAGGCGAAGAGTATCTTGGCCAGCAGGTACTAATGAGTTAGCTCAGTTCATTAATTAATACATTTGTGTTTTACACTTCAACATATTTCATTAATTTATTATTTAAAATATTAGCTATGTTATACGGATATACGGAAAGATATGTCTAATCTATGAGGATTCCGTTGTTTGATATTCGGCCGGCTATTTGCCGATTTGTGTTTTGTGTGCGTGTGAGTGTGTGTTTGTGTGTGTGTGTGTGTGTGTGTGTGTGTGTTTTTCTCTATGGCATCATAAATCGTAAACTAATGGACCAATTTCGATGCGATGTTTTTCCTTTGACGTGATCGTCATGGCGGCATTCTTAGCGGCACTATGAATAGTTTAGTATGGAGTACTTGATTTTTTTTAATTTTATGATTACCTTTTTGCTATAAAAATTAAACAGTAGTAGAGACTTAATATCTACATACTTTGTTCGTAAGCAACATGTATTTCTTACACCTTTTACGAGCTGATAGGTTGGAGAAATTGATTCATCAATATGAAATAGGTCCTTACCAACTAAAACATTAGTAAATTAATAGAAGAAGGCGTTACTTTGCGGAAATCCATACTTAAATCTAAATAAAATTATTTAATTTGCAATTTTCCGCCAAAATACACATTAGTGTTACACTGCTGTGCAGGAACTTGTCCACTGCCTCAGTTATTCCTGCCGCTAATATAAGCTTTCAATGAAAGTGTCATATTCAGTCCAGAACTTAGATACAATAGAGCTAGCACACCGGCCACAGCACAGCGATACATCAATAACATCTACGGTGTCTATAAGGCAAGATTTATCTTAATATCACTTATTCAATGTCTTATGCTGTGAAAAAATGAGTTCCCTAGATGGTACCAGAATACCTCGAAATAACTCACTACTATTAAATTGGTAGATAGAAGCTTATGGATCTTTAAGCTTCTTAGTAAGGAGTTAGTGAGAACTCTACTGTGAAAAAAAAATCTTCACGCCCATATCCCCGAAGAGAGAAGGCAGAGGCATACCCAGGGTACCCAAAACAAGCCGAAGATACTAAATCCCACAATGTAATAGGTAGCTAGCCTATTGCCAACCGCGCACACATCCAATATCGAGCAACGTTTTTTTTATTAGAAAATTGGAAAAACCAAATTTTCTTGTTGTTGCCCGACCCGGGATTCCAAGCAGAGACCTCAACAGAAGCGATCTACTGTGAACTTGACAGTAAAGCAGTTAAGCTGGAAACATACTATCGGATGTTGTTGTTGTCTACTTATCGGGTATCGAGATAATGAAAGTACACTGAGGCGTGCAAACTATCGGACGTAAGTCGCGGATGTGACCTTGAGAGTTCGGACGTCCGAAAGATATTTGGCGCGCTGGATGTTTATGTCAGCCGAAAGCATACGAGGACATGTGCACACTTACGGCCAATATTAATAATCAATCCTAATCCAAAACTCGCTGTCCAAGATTGATATTTTGATCCATTTTTATGTTATCGCTTGCCAATAATATATCTGTGCACAGGATAAATATGGGAATGAGGTATAGGATAGGCCGGCGGATACGCAGCTATTTAGATTGCTTGAAATCCTTTAGATTGAGATACATTATTAACATTGGCCGTTAAGAGATAAGTGCACACTTATCGGGTGATAATGCTTCATTGACAAAACAGTTGACAAATTTATTCTTCATAAAAGTCTAAATTAAATAAGGACTTTTGTAACAAGCTTTCATTTGTAAGGACTATACCCAGCAGTAGACTTGATAATTAATTCAAGATGTATCAAAGAATCCCAAACACAATATTATGATAATGTTGGAAATTTAGGAGTTCCTATGACCACCTTCCATTAAATTAAATTAAATTCGTTAAATTCAAATGTGTTTGCATATGATTCAAAATTAAAAAAAAAAAATAACCCCTCGTTAAACCGCCTCGTGGGTGGGAGGGTTTAGCGTACACGCATAATTCTACTTACCGACCGGGCAGCTTGTGTTATATTCCTGAATGGGGCAGGCATTTGTGATGAGCACTTAGACGTCTGCATTTTCGGGTCTGGGTGTTTTTAAGTATTTCTACGTACTCGTATTGTTAACTAGCGCATACAAGTACCACTTGTATGGTTCATGTAAATAAAGTTTTTTTCTGATTCTGATTTATTTAAATACCAGAATAAATTTAATAAACACCCAGAACCGGCAATGCATCTGAAAGTTCATCACACAAACTTCAGCCCCCGTTGAAAATCGAACCCGAGCCTCACGGTTGGTCGGTGTAGTTAGCCTTGTACGCTAGCCGCTCAACCAACGAGGCGGTCAAAAAATAGGCGCTGCGAAACTCGACCACCTAGTAACTAACCTCAACCAAAACATTTTGTTCCGACATACCTACTCATAATTTGCAGTAGGTATATTTGATCTGTAATAATTTAATACATGTTTTTTATAGAATAACTTTTGTTTCTTACAAATATACAATGCGAATGTGGATGGATGTAGGTACTCAGGGGACCAAGGTGACATTTCACGATCAGATCACTCAGATATTATCCGAGGATGGTGTCAAGAGTCTTCGAAACCGGCGTGTTTGTATGAAAAGGGTAATGAATGTGAAGGAAGCCAGTCAGGTTTGTCAGGATCGTGAGGTCTGCCACTCGATACTGTTTGCACACCCCGTAACGGACTTGGCGTGAAGATATGTATGTATCTATGTTATTACAAATATGGTAACCATTATTTGAATTGAAGCCCAAAACCAAATTATTAACCATTTCTAGTGTATGATAGAAATTAACACTGTAATGCGGATTTAGGTTTGCCCTTTTAGTATGTTACTCACAAACCAGGACTTTTTGACAAGGGTTGGTATGAATAATTTGGAAACATTTGTGAACATTTTGATTTGTGGATTCTCTTGTGAAGCTAGAGTAAGAGGATTAATGTGACAGCGTTAACATAATTCTAGATTTATTTATAATAATAAATAATAATAACAAAGTCTATTAAAGTATATACAAATACTAAGTAACGTAACATTTAAATAGGTATTATAATATCAAACAGCTTTATGACTTTTTAAAAACCAAATGTGTTTAATGTTTATTGTATTTTTTTTGTGTAATAATAACAAAATGTTTTGTGAATATTTCTACAATCAGTTATATATATATCAATATTACATGGAAACGCAAATAGTTTTAACTGACTAGCTAGCTACTACTAACTAGCTGTCCCGGCGAACTTCGTTCCACCCTTTCAGTTTGTATGGGAAAAAATGTAGTATTGTTTTTCCCATTTTCCCTGCAATTTTACCTGTTTTTCTCTTCAAAAGAACTTTCTTCTGAAAATAACTAACACAAAAAATAATTACCTAAATCGATTCAGTCGTTCGGAAATTATGAACTTGGCAACACATTGAGCAAATTCTTGTTATATTATAGAGGTGTGGCATTACATTTTTTTTTTTTGTAAATTTAATCTTCACTTGCGCATTTAATATAAGATCATGTTAAGCCATTAATACAGTTACATCCCTCATCCCCCATCAGTATACACAAAAACATTTTTTTTTACGAAATTCAGTTGCACTCCGCCGACACTAGTAGCTTCAAGATATTATAGACGGCTATAATTACTTCTTCTAGCAAAAGATAACCTTGCAGGAAACTTTGTTTCCTTCTTTTGACTATAATTAAATTTGAATTAAATCTGCGATCCATCTGCAAACATTTACAAGCGTCTAGGACACGTATTAGGTTGAAAGTCCATATGTTTTCTGCTTTGTGTATGTAAGCCTACTCATGGAGCAGTTTTTACCCGCGCCCGCGGCGGTCGAAATTTTTCGGTTTTATTTTAAAACTCACGAGACCGGTAATTTGTGCGGTCACATAGCGGTCGAGGTCAAAATTATCGCCCTCAAACTAGTATGATTCAACGGGCGAGCGACCGCTACCACGGGCACACTCACAGAACCATGCACACATACGCACTCACGCTCGCAAGCACATTTCGCACGCGCGCAGAAGGAATTAGTGTTAGCATTTTGTCGCACTGACAATTATAACCACAAATTTATCCTCTTTAGTTATGAATTCCAAATTAAAATTTATACAACTGTTTCGTAATTATAATAAAAAAAAGTATCTTCACGCCCATATCCCCGAAGAGGTTGGCAGAGGCACAACCAAGGCACCCACGACTAGCCGAAGACACTAAGTCCCACAATGTGATAGGTGGCAAGCCTATCGCCAACCGGGCACATTTCCAATCCCGACCAACATTTTTTTTGATTAGAAAATTGGAAAAATCCAATTTTCTTTTTGTTGGCCGATTCGAACCCGGGGCCTCATGCAGTCAAGTCCAACACCCGGACCGCTAGACCACAGAGGCGATAATTATAATTATAATAAAATTATAATAAAAAAATCGGAAAAGATTGACTTGGCCACCTTTGTGTATCTTATAATTTAAGTTTTATTTGATGTATTTGTAATTTCTCTGTATTTGGAGCACAATAAAGAGTTATTGTATTATATTGTATAATCTCGGGTATTAATACTATATTTATATTTCATAAACTGACAATTATTTGTTTTTTTTCTTGTGTTCTCTATTTGCGACGCTCAGTGGACAAAATGGAAAACTTGA
>NJDC01005410.1:87269-104362 GCA_002245475.1 Calephelis virginiensis
GTGAGTTTTAAAATAAAATCGCACAACTGCGACCGCTGCGGGCGCTGGCAAATATCGCTCCGTGAGTTCTGTCTCTTAGAAGGAAAAATTAGGAAATGATATAGAAAATATACTTTTTAGCTTAACTGTAAATATTCCAAGTTATTTGTTAAAAACAAACTTTTATCGTCTTATTAATAAATATCGACTATAACACTAGCAAGCTCTACCTTGGTACACAATATGGATACCATATCTAAATGAGGTTGTATCATTGTTATATTATCATTATCATAGTAATATCAGGGTACGGAGATATAATAACATAACCCTTTTTTATGATAATGGTAGGAAATCCATGCCGCCTAGAGTCACCAAAGGTGGTAATGGTGCGTTGCCAACCTGAGGCCGGGATGTAAGGCCTCGAGCAAAAGTAAATTTATCGGCTACCTTACCCTCCAAACCGGAACACGTCAACGGCATTGGACGTTATGGCGGCAGAAATAGGTAAGGCGGTGGTACCAATCCGGGCGAGTCGCTGCGTAACTCTTCCACCGAGTAGGATGTCACGGTGCTAGTGATAGTAAGCCTGTGCTCGCCTTTTCCGAGCTGCCTGGCAGGAAGGCAGATGGTCTATTCTGCAAAGGAGCCCGGACCAACACGGGAAAGCCTTGTACACGGTTATAATATAACAATGGGTAAAAGTATAGTTTCCATATCTGAGCTCATAGTGAGATATGCCGCCATCAAGAAAACCTTTATGTAAAAAACCACATACTGAAAATCACACAACAGGTACCTAGGTACAATAATTTCTTTATGAATCCTTACTTCAATTATGCACCTGCACTTAAAGTCAAAGAAAATGTTAAAAAAAATGACATTTTTTTATGATATTGAAAGGCAAACAATCAGACGGATTTAAAAAATTCACGTCGCCTAAAGACACTAATGATGGTAATGGTGCATTGCCAAACTGAGGACGCAATGTTAGGCCTCGAGCACAAGTAAGTTTACCCGCTACCTTGTCCACCGAACCCGAACACGTCAACGGCAAGAACTGATATTCAAATTTTTAAATAGCGAAACACTCGTACTGTTTTACATATCACTTATAATTTGTTATTTTTGACGGTAGTTTACGGTAGATAGGGATAAATTAATTTAAATTCTAAAAATTGTGTGTATTAACAAATAATCATGTAATCTCAAAACAAACAAAAAACAGTGTGTAAATAGTAAATCGTGAATAAATAATTAAAAACCTATTAAAATATTTGCACACTACAACTTGGTAGAATATGCAGGAACGCTTAAATAATTTTGTAAAATCTTTGTAACACTCATATTCTGCAAATAAATATTTTTTCTTTTCTTTTCTTTTTTCTTTTCTTATAAGCCTACCGGTTTTGCTTATACAGCATGATCAGAGTATGTAAAACAGTACAAATGTTTCTTTCTTTAAAAATATGAATATTTGGAAGTTTACCAAGCGCCGACGATGGAAAATATGAAATAGGGCAAAAACTGACCATAAGGTCAGGAATTTCCTTTTTCTTCATTTATCTTAGAAATTGAATGGATTCTTTGAAAAGCACGCCTTCCTCTTAAACCGTTCTAGCCAACCTCTTTTTTGTAAATTTAAAAAATTAAAGAAAACCCTTCTTTGTTATTTGGGTTTAAAATTTTCAGACTCACGACATTCGTTTCTATATACAGTAAGCGCCATCTCGTAAACTCATTTTGAAGTTTAGTAATAAGTACCATCTAGCGGAGTTTGTTGAAATTAGTGTCATGGTGCTAAGTTAAATATTAAAATTCGAAACGTAGTACTAGTTATACAATTTTATTCTAGATGGCGCTGTAACAAAAATTCATCAATTGTAACATTTCCAGTACATTATTTCTATTTACTTCAATGTAAGGAATTTCAAGTCAAATATTTTTAAACTGAATCCCGATATCTTAACTCAAAGGTGACAAATTATGACAAACACCCGCAGGATATCCTTAAATGCATTAAATCCATACAAAGTCAAAGAATTAGTTTTAATTGTATATAAATATGTACAGACACTAAAATCAGTATTTTTATTGATTGGAATTGTTTCCTATGTCTAAATTTTCCAGTACTAACTCTCCGGCAAGCGTGCGACTAGTGCAGCTGAACGGAACGGAAAACGGAAAGGGAGTAGAACGGAACCGCCGCACTGTTTTTAAGAGTTAACGCAAATGTAGATATATTTCGTACTAGCTGTCCCGGCGAACTTTGTTCCACCCGTTCACTTTGTATGGAGAAAAATAAAGCATTATTTTTCCCATTTTCGCTGCTACTTTCCCAGTTTTTCTGTTTATAAGAACCTTCATCCGACAATAACACAACAATATAAAGAAATAACAAAAGCTATTTAAATTTTAATCATTTCGTCCAGATACAGGAAAATGTGTGCATTAGGTATTATAATATATAAACTTATTATAATATACAATTCAAAAAGCACACACCTACTCTTAGTTGGAATCAGTTCAATTTCATTACTTACTACTTAGGTTAATGAAAATAATGTAGAGTATAACTCTAAAACTACTGCTTAGATTTTCATCCTATTTCTATGGAACAACTTCTAAGTCATGACCTACTTTACAAAAAAAACCGTAGTGTAAGAAATGTACATAAAATATGCAGACAAATAAATAACCTCCTCTTTTTGGTTTCATAAAAATATAACAAATATAAATAACTTAGTCTCAAATGAAACATATGTCTAACAAATAATTTGAGAGCAATATAACTGCAAATAATTTAAGCAAAATAAAAATAACTTAATTATAATTGGCCGAGCCATAGCGTAAGAAATGTGCAAAAAATATGCAGACAAAATTAACCGTCTCCTTTTTGTGTCAATTAAAAATACCACAAACATAAATTACTATATATCAAATGAAACATATGTCTAACAAATAAATGGAAACCAATAAAACTACATATAATTTAAGCACAATAAAACTAAAAAAATAATTGAAGCTCAATAAAACTGCAAAAAATTTAAGCACAGTCCAACTACAAATAACTTAAGCGCAACAAAATTACAAATAATTTGAGCGCAATCAAACTAAAAATAATTTAATTGTATTTAGCGGAGCCACAGCGTTAGAAATGTGCAAAAATATGCATACAAATAAATAACCTCCTCTGTTTTGGTTCTATTAAAAATGTAACAAATATAAATAACTAGCTGCTACCTGCGGCTTCGCCCGCGTTTTCACAGACACCCGTTGTGCAATCGAGATTGTAAATAGCCTATATGTTAATCCAGGTCACAATCTATCTGTCTTCCAAATTTCAGACAAATCCGTTCAGCCATTCGAGCGTGAAAGAGTAACAAACATCCATACATCCATACTTACAAACTTTCGCATTTATAATATTAATAGGATAGGACTAAGTCTCAAATGAAACAAGTGTCTAATAAATAGTGTGAGAGCAATAAAACTGCAAATAGTTTAAGAGAAGTAAAACTACAAATAATTTAATTATAATTGGCAAAGCCATTGCGTAAAAAAAGTACTTACAATATCCAGACAAGTAAATAACCTCCTCCTTTTTGGTTCTATTACAAATATCACAATTTTTATTAACTAAGTCTCAAGTGAAACACATGTCTGTAATGTTTGGACCAACATCCAGACAATCTGTATTCTTATTTTAGTATGAAACTCTGATAAAATATAAATATTCGACCTCCAGCCCCAGGGGTCAGGGGTGTTGTCTTTGCCAAGGTTTGGTCCGAAATAGCAAACACAGAAATTTGGTCCGAAACAGCTGTTGCATATAAATGAACGAATGTCTAGCCTTTCTGTTACGTCTATATATTAATAAGTTTATTTATAGATTTTTTTATGATATTGGAAGGCAAACAAGCAGACGGACTTCCTGATGGTAAGAAATGCACGCCGATTAGAGACACCAAAGGTGGTAATGGTGCGTTGCCAACCTGAGGCTGGCCTCGAGTAAAAGTGAATTTATCGGCTACCTTACACTCCGAACCGAAACACTTCAACGGCAAGCATTGACGTTATAGCAGCAGGAATAGATATGGCGATGGTACTAATCCAGGCGAATCACTGCGAAACTCTACCACCTAGTAGGATGACACGGTGTTAGTGAAGGTTAGCCTATTTTCGCCTTTTACGAGCTGCCTGGCTGGAAGGCAGATGGTCTATTCTGCAAAGGAGCCCGGACCAACACGGGGAATATTATTATCATTACAGGCTCCAAAAAGGAGGGAAGATTTGACTTAGATTTTTTGTAAGTTTGTAATGTTATAACTCGGTCAATTACAAACACATTTTGATGGTTAATTTTTAAGAAAAATGAACATATGTTTTATAAGAAGAATATGTTTCATCCTTTTACGATGTCAAGGAATGTAAACATTATTTCTGAAAAACCATTTCTCGGACTCTGGTACCATTTTCAAGGGTAATGGTAACCTTCTCGTAGTAATTAACTAATAAAATATATATTATTGTTATGCTATGAAGATAGTGAGGAGTCTATAAAATAACAATGCTTAAACTGTATCCTGATATCTCAGCCGGTTTCCGCGCGCCAGTTAAATGACTTTAATGAGCCGGCGAGTCGGGGGTCTAAAAATTGCGAGTTGCGGGTAATATCTAATTAAATCAATAACTGAAATATTGCAACCAAGCTCTATATGTCTATTTGATCCATCGTCGGCGCTTGGTAAAACTTCCTAATACTCATATTTTTAAATGAAGAAACAATTTCACTGTTTTACGTATCATTTGTAATTTATTATTTTATATATAACCTACCGGTTTCACTCAGAACAGCGTCATCAGCGCTAAAACTCAAACTATTAAACAATATTTTTGATTTATAAGCCTATAAACTTAACTTATATATCTTACGGTGATTAGCTTATTAAAATTTACTAATTGACCAATCTTAGCCTCTTTGATTTGACAGCCAAATTTATTTATTTATATTTGCATAATTATTATGTTTATTCAGCTATTTATCATTTTTACATTTAAAATTCCAAATATTTATTTCCATAATTAAAAATGTTGTCATATACACACTAAATAGGAAAAGATTGCTACATAGTACATAGTACAAAAGTAATAAATGTCAAAGAAAGAAAGAAAAAATATTTATTTGCGGAATATGAGTGTTACAAAGATGTTACAAAATTATTTAAGCGTTCCAAAATATTCTACCAACTTGTGGCGTGCAAATATTTTAATAGATTTTTAATTATTTATTCACGATTTACTATTTACACACTGTTTTTTTGTTTGTTTTGAGATTACATGATTATTTATTAATACACACAATTTTTAGAATGTAAATTAATTAAAAAGTATCCCCTTCCCAAGTATCCCATTGATGTTAATGTCTATGTATTCATTATGTCAATCTTACGAATATAAAAAGAAAAAAGGTTGGCTTTATGATGGCTCATAGGAAGGTATTAAAAAACTATTTGAACATTGCTTTGTTATTTGAATCACTAATAATTACTTACTCGTAATTAATCGGCAATAAAACTGCAAAAAATGCTATCTACACACAAGCAAATTGAGAGTTAATTCTTTTTTCTTCTTTCTTGGTGGCAATAAGACCACTAGAGAAGTACATTATTTTAAATAAAAAATATTTTTTAATATCGGTTTACGGCCAATGTAAATAATCAATCCTAATCTAAAACTTGCTGTCCAAGATTGATATTTTGATCCATTTTTATGTTATCGCTTGCCAAACAACAAAATAAATATGAAAATTAGATATAGGTTAGGCCGGTGGATACGCAGCTGTCTAGATTGCTTGAAATCTATCTTTAGATATACATTATTAATATTGGCTGTTAGTAATTACGGGAAAAAGATATGAAGAAAAATATGAGTGGAATTATTATAACTCCCTCATTTTTCTCAAAGTCGGTCACTAATAAAAAACATTAGTATGTTTTACTGACTCAAAAATATGATTCAATTTTTAGAAAGGAGAGTTATTACTGTTTAGGCCTAAGGCTTGGCACACAAGACGGGGCGGTCCGGTCCTTTAAAAAAAGATGGGTACTATCAGCACCAACGCACTTAGAGGATAAAAGATCGCAAAGCTGCTGTCCGGTTTTTTTGCAGGGATGGACGTTGTTGCTTTAAAAAAAACTACCTCGCCCCACCTATAACAAACCTCACAGTTTGCGAAGACTCCATACTTAATCCAGCCATACCACGTTCGAGCAAAAAGGTGGTTACCATACGTACAATATTATGAAAATAATTTATTAACAACACACAATCTGAACTACATGCAGTTATGATAAAACTACAGTAACTCTATTTAAATTATGCGCTTCGGTTTTACAATTTTTACACTTTACACTTTATACTTTTATTTTTAAATTGGCTGATCTAATCTAAATTTAAGCGAAATGGTTAATTACGTGTAATAACAACTCTATAAAGATATCTTTAAAATACATTAGGATTTCCGAAGCTTGACGAAAATAGCCGAAGCGCACAATTTAAATAGTACTACTGTACGAAAGTTTAATGTTTTAATACTTTTACTGTTTTAGTGCTACTTATTTTATTTGACGTGATAAAACAGCTAACAAGCACATGACACTCCTGGTGATAAAAGGCAACCGTTGCTTATAGACACCATAGATGTTGTAGGTGCGTTGCCTTTTAGGTCGAGGCGTTACGCCAATTATTGTGCAAGCTTACTGGCTATCCTACCCTCCAAATCTGAACATGACAGTGGTGGCGGCAGACAGATAAGGCGCTGGATACTTGGACGAGTTGCAACGCAGCACACTATCACCAGGTCTTGGTGGTTAAGACCCATTTAACCTTATTTCGCCTTTTACAAGCTAACTGGCACGAAGGTAGATGGTATATTCTACATACGAGAACCCTGATCAACAGGTAGAACTTACTTAAGAGATACTAAATTGTTATTCAAATAATGAGGAAGACATAAAAATGCAAATTTTGTACTAGACAAATTGTTGCAGATAAAAAACAAAATATGAAGTAGTAAGGTATCTACCCGCTACCACTTACATAAAACGAAAAAAAAGAGTGTGTATACTCATGTACGCACGTAAGAAGTTATACTTCTTTGGCGTAACAATCCAAAAATACCAAATAAAAAGGTTCGCAACTAACTTTAGGGTGTTGCTTTTTTCTGTCGGTAGCAACTAACTTCAGACTGTCACATTTATCTGTCAGTGTGCGCGCGCATCGTAACAATTCACTCTCATCATTTTTCATTTAAAGAAGTATAACTTCAAAACAAAAAACTTAACTCTAAAGCCTGTATTGTTCGTTAACTCAGACCAGAAATAAATAACCAAGCTTTAGCTTGATTTAGCATTTCGAGAATCTTATTCGCATCTTCTTAGTCTGGTAGATTTATATTTACATACTAGCTGTTGCATGTGGCGTTGCCCGCGAGGTAAATGGTGCCACAGGAACATTTTTTCGGGGTAAAAACTATCCTGTATTTTAATCAAAGTTACCCTCCTTGAGTGTGCCAAATTTCATGGAAATCGGTTCAGCAGTTTTTGCGTGAAGGAGTAACAAACAAATAAACATCTAAACTTTCGCATTTATAGTATTAGTAGGATCATAATTATTATCAGCCGGAGGACGTCCACTGCTGGACATTAGAAAATACGTATTTTAAATTTTCTAATAAAATTGCCCGGAGAATATACGAGTATGTTCGGCTAGAAAGGGCTTGCCACATTCTACACTGTGGGTATTAGTGTCTTCGGCTAGTCGTGGCTAGTTGTGCCTCTGCCTACCTCTTCGGGGATATGAGCTTGACAAGTAGTGGCAAAATTACTTACGAAGTTGAATGACACGCTAAATGTTTTATTTACCTGAAACAGAAACGTAATATTAAATCACTACATACAGTATAAAAACAAAGTCAATTTTCGCTGTCTGTCCTTATGTATGATTAGATCTTGAAATCTACGCAACGGTTTTTGATGCGATTTTTTAATAAATTAAGAGGATAGTTTTTTTGTATAAACATTATGAATAGTCTTCCAAAGATACATATATATTAATGTGATTTAACATTTTTTTACATCATTTATATATTTTCTAGCTCCTTGAGTAAGTTTAAATTCATAAACTTTTCAAAACATTCGCCTATTTAAACTTTTAATCACGTTTTTATTCGGTTTTTTGCATCTAGACTTGCTAAATAAGCCTGTCATTCCGACCACAGCACAGTGACGTACCTACTACAACTATGGTGTCTATTTACCACTGTTTCCTCATACCATCAGAAGAGCCGCGCACTTATTCGCCGTCCCTACAAAAAAGTGTACAAACAAAAATACCTACAATAACTAAAACATTTGCCAAATTAATAGAAGAAGGCGTTACTTTGCAGAAATCCATATTTAAATCTAAATAAAATTATTTAATTTGCAATTTTCCGCCAAAAAATGTATACGTATTATTGCGTAACAAAACAGACAAAATAGTGCGCTAAGAATGAATTGGACTTACCGGAAGCTAATTTGTATTTGGGAGTTTTAGCTTCCGGTAAGTCCAATTCATTCTTAGCGCACTATTTTGTCTGTTTTTTTACGCAATAATACGTGTACATTTTTTTGGCGGAAAATTGCAAATTAAATAATTTTATTTAGATTTAAAACATTTGCAGTTATGTAGTGATCCATTACCCACCCTAAATTATTAAATTTATTCTCCTCCCCGGTAAGCGAAGTATGCGGGTAGGGAGTTTAACAAACTAACGTTATTCAATTTACTGTGAATGGAATACTTTGAATAAGTTTCACTACCAATAAAGGGTTTAAGAAGATTAGATCATAGTTGCAATAGAGCTTGAGCAAGAGTACTATCGACAGTTTAATAAACTTAAGTCACACAGAAAAGACGTTATATGCACATATTACAGGGTAGCTTTGAAAGGACCGGCCAAATTTTAATATATGGGGGTAAATGCTTATAGTATGGCAATGCATTTTAAACATTATAAATATTATTGCCAAATTGCAATATTTACTTTTATAAACATTCATTTCAATAAAGTCCGCAAAAATGTTTCACATGTTGTCGTACCTGGTACGAGTCATGACGTCACCAGCTTTCGAATGCGACTGAGGTCAGTGGGAACCAGTTTTATGCTTTGCTTACGTTTTAACAATGCATCTTGTATTTTGCGTCGGATAAAAATTGTCTTTTTTTGACCTTTAAAGTATCTCCACGCCCATATCCCCGCAGAGGTAGGCAGAGGCACACCCAGAGAATCCACGACTAGCCGAAGACACTAAGTCCCACAAGGTGATAGGAGGCAAGCCTATCGACAACCGGGCACATATCCAATCCCGATCAACATTTTCTTTTTTTTAATAGAAAATGGGAAAAACCCAATTTTTTTTGTTGTACGACCCGGGAATCGAACCCGGAACCTCATGCAGTCAAGTCCGACAACTGAAAGCAATATAAATTGAATTTACAATATCTCATATAAATAATTGCTTATTTAAAGTGTAATAACTAATAAGACTCGAACCGTGTTATTAATGAGCATGGACTAACATAGGTGTGAAATCAAGATGATATTATAGTCTCGCCCTGTAATAAAGACTATAAAACTGGGTTGAGCCTTGGAGTACTTTACTCCACGTTTATTAATAAGATGGAAAAAGTATCATGCGTGCGCTCCATATCTAATTTCATCGAAGGGATTACCGGTTCTGACAGCAGAATAGTTTTGAATTGTTACAAGAGATTACTAATCAGTCAAAAACAGTTACAAGGCTAACTAAATAATTTGTGCTTTTTTATACAATATTTCATTTTGAACTCAAGTAAGAAGTCGAGTTTCTTAATAGTTAGAAATACACCTCGAATACTACATCTATAATGGTAATAGTGCGTTGCTAACCTCGGATTGACATCTTAAGCCTCTTTTGTAGGTAACTAATTGGCCCGACAGACGTTGTCCTGTCTTATCTATGAATATTATAAATGTTTTGCATATTAAACTTGTCCTGACAACTAAGATTTTACGATATTTGATATTTTCCACCGTCGACTTTTGGTGAAACTTCCAAATATTCCTATTTTTAAATTAAGAAACACTTGTACTGTTTCACGTATCACTCATAATTTATTACTTTGTAAATAGCCCACCGGTTTCGCTTATACGGCAGCATCAAAAGCACAAATTACATGCTTGTGTTATGGGTGTTAGCAAAGACAATTTATATTTACGAATATCTGGTGTTATTCAACGATTCTAATACATAGAAATAGTTAAATAGATAACAGAATAAATTTAATAAACACCCAGACCCGAAAATGCAACATCTAAATGTTCACTACACAAATGCCAGCTCCTGTCTGGAATCGAACCCGAGCCTCGCGGTAGATCGTAATTAGGCGTGTACACTAGCCACTTGACCAAAGAGGCTGTCAACATGTACTTCCAACAATATATTTCAATTACTTTTAGCCCACCGGTTCCCCTATTAGTAACTTATGAAAATGAGAGATAATCCTAAAATGTATTATCACGTCTATCATAATAAACCCCCACGCCCAGAGCTCACACCAACTCTCGCACGGAATATATTTTATGAAATCCCTGAGGAATTTTTTTTCCCACCTCAATAAATCCATTTCCCGTTATCAAATAGGATTACATATGATAAATGAATTTGCATGAGAATGATGTTCGACATTAATTAAGTCGGCGAGTGCCTGCAGCGATGGGTATCGGTATTTTATTAACCCTATGCTGAAAGAAACGGGAGGGTTATGTTTTTAACTCTAATGTACCTACAAGATTTTATTCAGTTTCTCCTACCTACCTGTCTAAAAATGAAAGTGTAGTTTTCTCTCTGTGTTCATCCTTTTTAATAGCAAGATAAAACTATAAAGCAGACTGAGTTTTTGGTAAAAAAAAATCTATACTAATATTATAAAGAAGAAATAATTGATTTTTTGTTTGTTTGTTTGAAACGAATAGGCTCTGAAACTACAGGACCGATTTTAAAAAATTCTTTCACTTTTAGAATTCTACATTATTCCTGAGTGACATAGGCTTTGTTTCATCAAAATCGGTGCAGTAGAAGCCAAGCTGCGCAGGCGAAACTGCTTGAAACTGCTAGTAGACGATAAAGAGAAATGCGCACATCGGTCTTTCCAGACTAGAGCGCGACAGCACTGTACAAAATCTATGAATCAGTTTGGAAACTATCAAATTCATCAAAAAGAACTAGTCAACCCCAGGCTTATATGAAAAGAAATGCGAACATCGGTCTCTCCAGACTAGAACGCGACAGAACGGTACAAAATATATGGAACGGTTTGAAACTATTGAACTCGTCAAAACGAACTAGTCAACCCCAGGCCTGTATGAAGAGAAATGCTAACATCGGTCTCTCCAGACTAGAACACGACAGCACAGTACAAATATAAATCGGTATGGAAGCTATCGAACTCGTCAAAAAGATTTATTCAACCCCAAGTGTGTATGAAGAGAAATACGAACATCGGTCTCTCGAGACTAGAACGCGACAGCACGTACAAATATTAATCGGTATGGAAACTATCGAACTGGTCAAAAAGATTTATTCAACCCCAAGTGTGTATGAAGAGAAATACGAACATCGGTCTTTCCAGACTAGAACGCGACAGCACGTACAAATATTAATTGGTATGGAAACTATCGAACTGGTCAAAAAGATTTATTCAACCCCAAGTGTGTATGAAGAGAAATACGAACATCGGTCTCTCCAGACTAGAACGCGACAGCACGTACAAATATTAATCGGTATGGAAACTATCGAACTGGTCAAAAAGATTTATTCAACCCCAAGTGTGTATGAAGAGAAATACGAACATCGGTCTTTCCAGACTAGAACGCGACAGCACAATACAAATATGAAACGTTATGGAAACTATTAAACTCATAAAAAATACGAGTCAACCCCAGGCGGCAGGCCTGTATGAAGAGAAGTGCGAACATCGGTCTCTCCCGACTAGAGCGCAATAGCACAATACCAATATGATACGGTATGGAAACTACCTACAAACGTTGGAAACTTGTCCACCGATGAGGCCCCTAAGTGGTTTTCGGTGAAAAGGATAAGTAAGTAAGTTTTCGGCGGTAAGAGGTCCCTTAGTGGTCAATGCCCACATTTGTGTAAAGCTGTAAATATGTTATCGGACGCGGCTTACAGCTGCGACTGTCCAGTGTGTACATAGCGTCTGCGGACACTTTCGGATGACATAAACATCCAGCGCGCTAAATATATTTCGGACGTCCGAACGCTCAAACTCTCATCCGCGGCTTACGTCCGATAGTTTTCATGGGTCAGTATACTTTTATTATGTAGATACCATGTAAGTCGTGGCTGTCAGCCGCGTCCGATAGTATGTTTCCAGTAGTAGGTAGTTACCAAACTCTTTTATGTTTGTACTGTGGCGACAGCGAGGAGCTCTGAAGTTATGATAGCAGAAACAGATAAGGTGAACAAATCCTGACGATTCACCACAAAACTTTACCACCTCATAATAGTTTTATTTCTGTATTTAAATTTTTGTACATTTCTGTATCTAAAAGATTAAGTGAAACATAAAATGTGGAGAGGAAGACGATGAAAAAAGAATAACGATTTATAAGAAAATCCTAAATTCCTGAAGTTATACTTTAGACGAGGTAATATTTGCTTTTTCAAAAAAAAAGCGAAGATAGGTATTGTACAGAAGGTTACTCAAGATATCTGTAAGTCGTTATTATCTGACAATAGAATTTTTTTTAAATGTTGATAACTAGTGGCCTTCAGTACCTATAATCTAAAATAAAAAAAAACTTTCCTCATAAATTATTACAAGGCCAATCAAGTGAAGGAAGAAAAAGAATATTACTTACTTTATCAACTCATAAGTGACCTTAGTAAGCTCTTTATTGAATTTATATAACGAGATATAATAATACAAACTAAAACCAGAAAGAGCTCTTTCATAAGTCTATTAATATTTAGAATTTTGTTATCTTCGTAAAGGTCGCGGGATGCTTTGAAGAATATAAGCCCACTGCTTCCAAGTAGCTCGTAAATACGATCGTTGGCATAAAATTAGTAACTTTGAACGAACGTTTAAAGACAAAAAAAAAGAAAAAAAAAATTATGTGCGGAATATGAGTGTTACAAAGATAGTACAACATTTTTTAGGTATTCCAACATATTCTAGCAACTGGCGGTGTGTAAATATTATAGTTTTTAATCAGATTAGTTATTTAATTATTTACTTACTATATACACGTAGTTTTTTGTATTGATTACATGGTTGTTTATTAATACAAACAATTTTTAGAATATAAATTAATTTATCCCTATCTACCGTAAACTGCCACCGCTTCCAAACCTAGCCAGAAAGGAGAAGAGAAGATATGTCAAATATGGCAATGAGCGTCACTAGCAATAATTACCACTACATGGCCTCATAAATGTTTGTCCATCTTGTTTGAACGTTCCTGGTAATGCTATTTTATTATTTAGAGCAGCCTTTCCGAAAGTGGGCGATAACGCCCCCTTGTGGGCGCTGGAAGACTAGAGAGGGGCGGTAAGAAAATCTGAAAAATTTGTTTTATTTAACTTTAGACGAGACAAATATGTTATTAATGAGGTTTTTGCGGAAAAAAACCGGGAGGGGGTCGCTACAAAGTTGATGATTTTGAAAGTGGGCGTTACATGAAACAAGTTTGGGAACCTCTGATTTAGAGTTTCTGAATAATCATTTATTGTATTGAATAGTCACATTCCGGATATATGATAAATACGCGCAACACTAGCGTGCCGGTTTACGGCTGACTGCCACCTACTTGCGAATGTCAACCCTAATAACAATCTCTTGATGAGGTATGCTGCCCGAATATACCTATAACTTTGAATGAAATCTCTTTGGCGTTGGTAATTCATTGCCACTGAGGTAGATGACAGAATCTTATGACACGCTGAATTGATGGCATCTATAAAGTCAGTGCTGGCTTTAGTCATGTTCCAGTTTAAATTGATATTAATTTTCCCACTAAAGCGTCTAAAAACTTCAGCCGTAGGTTAACAACTCTCACTCAAAATTAGTCTACGTATTGTTCATAATAACCAGAAAATATACTCGTAATAACATTTAGTAAAAATAAAGTGAACTTTCGGTTCCCTCTTTGTACTTGAACTTGGCTTGAAAGGATTTCATAATGGCTTGTAATAAATAAACGTTTCTCGAATAAATTTTGTTTCTTTTTATCACTGCCTCATGTTTTACTTTTGATAGAATAAAAAATATCGAATAGGTAGAAAAAACGAACTTTGGTAAATAATAGATAGAAGTTCCGATATCCTATTAATATTATAAATGCGAAAGTTTGTAAGTATGGATGTATGGATGTTTGTTACTCTTTCACGCTCGAATGGCTAAACGGATTTGTCTGAAATTTGGAAGACAGATAGATTGTGACCTGGATTAACATATAGGCTATTTTTAATCCCGATCGCACACCGGGTTTCTGTGACAACGCGGGCGAAGCCGCAGATAGCAGCTAGTAACAAATATTTGACCGCCTCGATGGATGTAACACTTTAAAGGTAACCGCGAAGTTCGGGTTTGATTCCCGACGGAGCAAACTTTGTATGATGGTCATTTAGATGTTTGCATTTCAGGCTATTTGAAGTATTTCTATGTATTAGTTCGTTGCCGAAACTAATAACACAAATTATATAAATTTTGCTTAAATTGATTAAATTTTTGTGACTTTTCCCGGGATATATTGTTCGATACCCGAGGGGGGCAGGCATTTGTGTGACGAACATTTAGATGTCTGCATTTGCGGGTCTGGGTGTATATTAAATTTATTCTGGTATATATTCAAGTATTTCTATGTATTAGTATCGTTGACTAACACCCATAACACAAGCATATAATTTGCTTACTTTCGGGTTATATTCAATTTGTGTGGCTTGTCCAGGGATATTTATTAATTATAAATTTAAATCAATATACAATACAACAACTAGCTGTTACCCGCGACTATGCTCGAGTGACAGTTAATATATTATTTAGTTATTACAGCCCATTAATAAGACGTTTTATACAAACTTTCAACCCCTTTTTCACCCCCTTAGGGCTAGAATTTACAGAAACGCTTATATACGTTACGCTGATTTTTAAAGACTCAGCACATCTAACTCTTAAAATGATAATGGAAGAGGATAAAAACTTTTGAAATATGTTGCATTTATCTTAGTTTTTAAAATGTAGGTAAAGGTGGATAGGTACATGTGTGCCTAGTGTGAGTTTTTTAATTTTACTTTACTATCGCGTTAACGTTTAATGAGCTTAATGTATGGAGTTATTGTCAGCGCCTCTAGCGGATAGACGAAACAACTAAATTATTCCATACATTTGGATCGTCTAAACCAGAGGTTCCCAAACTTATTTCATGTAACGCCCACTTTGAAAATCAGTTGTTTTGTATCGCTCCCCCCCCCCTCGTTTTTTTCTTGTCAATAACCTCAATAACATATTTGTTGCGCCTAGTTTAAAAAAAAACATTTTTTTCAAGATTTATACCGCCCCCCTCTAGGCTTCCAGCGCCCACAAGGGGGCGTTATCGCCCACTTTGGGAAAGGCTGGTCTAAACGCAAACGCGATGGTAAAGTAAATTCGTGCGAAACTCACATTCCACACAATGTTCGGACCCTTTACTATGAGTTGGTATAAATTACGTTCGGTAAGTTACGTGTCGAAGTCTATGACACTTTTGGTCTAAGAATGTGTTTCACATACGGCCAATATTAATAATCAATCCTAATCCAATACTTGCTGTCCAAGATTTATATTTTGATCCATTTTTATGTTATCGCTTGCCAATAACATATCTGTGGACAAGATAAATATGGCAATTAGGTATGGGATAGGCCACCGGATACGCAGCTATCTAGATTGCTTGAAATCCATTAGATTGGGATACATTATTAACATTGGCCGTTAGTTACCAATAAAGGCGCTGTTCAAAGTGTTCATACAAATAATTAACAGAGACGGTAGCGAGTATAGTAAACTTGACAAGCCGTAAACTCAAAGTAAGGGCTCTGAACTGTCACTTAAACAAGTATATGAAAAACCAAGTTATTATTTGCTTGTAAAATATATTGTGGTAATTAAGAACATTGCGGATGTATTGTATTGTTGTTAACACAGCCACGATATCCTCTTCCGAAACGAACCAAGATCCCACCCTAAGCCAAGGTACCTACGGTCTCACAGGAGACACCCTTAGGGAGGGGGGTCCCAGGCCCCACCCAAAATTACATCTCTGGCTGAGCACTCTCTCGCCCAGTAGCCCGGTGACGTTGTTAAAGTCAATAGACGTACACAACAATAGTCATTTTGAAAAAAAAAATGCATTGTTGATTGTATAAATAACTCTATAACATAATATAAATAATAACATAATAATGTATCTATAATATAATATTCAGGGTAACATTAAAAGAACCAGCCAAATTCTTAGAGGGGGTTGGGAATCGATAACATTTTTAATTTATGAAGTAGGTAATAGGAAAATTTATAAAAATGTAAATTATAATTTTTATCCGACGCAAAATACAACGTAAACACCGACCGTAATTAAATGCGCAGGCTGGTGACGTCATGACTTGTACTGGGTACGACGTAGCGTGACAACTAGTGAAGTAAGTATTAACGCGGACTATTTTAAGCGAATGTTCATAAAAATACATGTTACTTTTTTTTTCCGAAATGACTACTGTTGTGTACGTCTATAGACTTTACAATTTGCCATTTAATATTTAAAACGTTTGCGCATTTTAAACATTTTAGCATTAACCCCTTTATATTAAAATTTGGCCGGTTTTTCGAAAGTATCCCTGTATATAATGCCTAATCTATCTGTGCAATTAATAAACCCTTCAAGCGCTAGTCAGATTGGGGGTTTCGGCACCATCTAGAGAAAAGATGGCCAAAGTTTTTTCATAATTATTGAATTTCGTGTTTATAAT
>NJDC01005410.1:108042-119988 GCA_002245475.1 Calephelis virginiensis
GTCATGTTCCAGTTTAAATTGATATTAATTTTCCCACTAAAGCGTCCAAAAACTTCAGCCGTAGGTTAACAACTCTCACTCAAAATTAGTCAACGTATTGTTCATAATAACCAGAAAATATACTCGTAATAACATTTAGTAAAAATAAAGTGAACTTTCGGTTCCCTCTTTGTACTTGAACTTGGCTTGAAAGGATTTCGTAATGGCTTTTAATAAATAAACGTTTCTCGAATAAATTTTGTTTCTTTTTATCACTGCCTCATGTTTTACTTTTGATAGAATTAAAAATATCGAATAGGTAGAAAAAACGAACTTTGGTTAATAATAGATAGAAGTTCCGATATCCTATTAATATTATAAATGCGAAAGTTTGTAAGTATGGATGTATGGATGTTTGTTACTCTTTCACGCTCGAAATTTGTCTGAAATTTGGAAGACAGATAGATTGTGACCTGGATTAACATATAGGCTATTTTTGATCCCGATCGCACACCGGGTTTCTGTGACAACGCGGGCGAAGCCGCAGATAGCAGCTAGTAACAAATATTTGACCGCCTCGATGGATGTAACACTTTAAACGTAACCGCGAAGTTCGGGTTCGATTCCCGACGGAGCAAACATTTGTGTGATGGTCATTTAGATGTTTGCATTTCAGGCTATTTGAAGTATTTCTATGTATTAGTTCGTTGCCGAAACTAATAACACAAATTATATAAATTTTGCTTAAATTTATTCAATTTTTGTAACTTTTCCCGGGATATATTCGTTGGTCGGGTAGCTAGCGTACACGCCTAACTAGGTCGGTCAACCGCGAGGCTCGGGTTCGATACCCGAGGGGGGCAGGCATTTGTGTGACGAATATTTAGATGTCTGCATTTCCGGGTTTGGGTGTATATTAAATTTATTATGGTATCTATTCAAGTATTTCTATGTATTAGTATCGTTGACTAACACCCATAACACAAGCATATAATTTGCTTACTTTGGGGTTAGAGTCAATTTGTGTGATATTTATTATTATTTATTAATTATAAATTTAAATCTTTGCTCGCGTGACACTTAATATATTATTTAGTTATTACAGCCCATTAATAAGACGTTTTATACAAACTTTCAACCCCTTTTTCACCCCCTTAGGGCTAGAATTTACAGAAACGCTTATATACGTTACGCTGGTTTTTAAAGAGTCGGCACATCTAACTCTTAAAATGATAATGAAAGAGGATGAAAACTTTTGAAATATGTTGCATTTATCTTAGTTTTTAAAATGTAGGTAAAGGTGGATAGGTACATGTGTGCCTAGTGTGAGTTTTTGAATTGTTTTACTTTACTATCGCGTTAACGTTAAATGAGCTTAATGTATGGAGTTATTGTCAGCGCCTCTAGCGGATAGACGAAACAACTAAATTATTTCATACATTTGGATCGTCTAAACGCAAACGCGATGGTAAAGTAAATTCGTGCGAAACTCACATTCCACACAATGTTCGGACCCTTTACTATGAGCTGGTATAAATTACGTTCGGTAAGTTACGTGTCGAAGTCTATGACACTTTTGGTCTAAGAATGTGTTTCACATACGGCCAATATTAATAATCAATCCTAATCCAAAACTTGCTGTCCAAGATTGATATTTTGATCCATTTTTATGTTATCGCTTGCCAATAACATATCTGTGGACAAGATAAATATGGCAATTAGGTATGGATAGGCCACCGGATACGCAGCTATCTAGATTGCTTGAAATCCATTAGATTGAGATACATTATTAACATTGGCCGTTAGTTACCAATAAAGGCGCTGTTCAAAGTTTTCATACAAATAATTAACAGAGACGGTAGCGAGTATAGTAAACTTGACAAGCAGTAAACTCAAAGTAAGAGCTCCGAACTGTCACTTAAACAAGTCTATGAAAAACCAAGTTATTATTTGCTTGTAAAATATATTGTGGTAATTAAGAACATTGCGGATGTATTGTATTGTTGTTAACACAGCCACGATATCCTCTTTCGAAACGAACCAAGATCCCACCCTAAGCCAAGGTACGGTCTCACAGGAGACACCCTTAGGGAGGGGGGTCCCAGACCCCACCCAAAATTAAATCTCTGGCTGAGCACTCTGCTCGCCCCTTAGCCCGGTGACGTTGTAAAAGGCGTTAGACGTAACAATAGTCATTTTGAAAAAAAAATGCATTGTTGATTGTATAAGTAACTCTATAACATAATATAAATAATAACATAATAATGTATCTATAATATAATATTCAGGGTAACATTAAAAGAACCAGCCAAATTCTTAGAGGGGGTTGGGAATCGATAACATTTTTAATTTATGAAGTAGGTAATAGGAAACTTTATAAAAATGTAAATTATAATTTTTATCCGACGCAAAATACAACGTAAACACCGACCGTAAATCAATGCGCAGGCTGGTGACGTCATGACTTGTACTGGGTACGACGTAGCGTGACAACTAATGAAGTAAGTATTAACGCGGACTATATTAAACGAATGTTCATAAAAATAGATGTTACGATTTGCCACTTAATATTTAAAACGTTTGCACATTTTAAACATTTTAGCCTTAACACCCTTAATTTTCATGGTGTTCATCAATAAAACCACTGACAAACAAAACTCATCAAAAACCTTAAAGACGATGTAATGAAAATAAATATATACATAATACACTTATATGAAAACAAAACTTGCTCGCTTAAGTATCTGTTATAATAGCACATTATGATCTTATTAAGCTCCAACAAAAGAATCATTAGGTGATTCTGTCATTTATCTTTAAAATATCGAGCTGTCATCGTGAGTAGCTATCAAGAACATTTGTCGAAATAAAATTAATGTATCGTGCAACCAATATTATTATAATATTCAGAATTAGTTATCGCCTCTGTGGTCTAGCGGTCCGGGTGTTGGACTTGACTGGATGAGGTCCCGGGTTCGAATCCCGGGTCGACCAACAAAAAGAAAATTGGATTTTTCCAACTTTCTAATAAAAAAAATGTTGGTCGGGATTGGAAATGTGCCCGGTTGGCGATAGGCTTGCCTCCTATCACATTGTGGGACTTAGTGTCTTCGGCTAGTCGTGGGTGCCTTGGTTCTACCTCTGCCTACCTCTTCGGGGATATGGGCGTGAAGATACTGTGGAATTAGTTATATATGCACGAAGAAAAAAACCGAACTATTTTGACATTCAGCAAATGTTACCCATAAAATGTAATTCCTCTAGCGGTAGTGTCAGTTTGAGCACAGAAATCGATATATCTTAAGCTACTTGTTTTTATTTTTGTTATTAATTATTATTGCTATGTTCTAGGCAAAATTCTCAATCACGAATATTAAACGTCAATTAATCTACTTACATAGACTACAGTAAGGTAATTATTTGTTTGTAAGGTAGATACATGACTGATGCACACATTTCTAGGGTTCCGAACCTCGAAAGGAAAAAGGAACCCTTATATCACTTTTTCGTCCGTCACACCGTCGTTTTCTCAAGGACACGTGGATGTATTAAGCTGAAATATATCTAAAACTTAAATCTGATGTCCCTTGGAGCTGTGAAAAAAATTAATTTATAATCCCACGCAATCAAAAGGTACGGCCATTTATGCCTCAATTTATTGAAACTCGCAAGGAAATGAAATCCTGACTTCCAGTGAACTCATAAACTTGAATTTTGGTACGAAACAACGTCTTTAACGCAGAGATTAACGAAAGCGAAAACAGCAAATTTAAGGGGCATCTTATGATACAGTAAATTTTAGTGGCATCATATAATATATTACTAGCTGCCTGTTCCGGCTTTGCTCGGATGCTAATTTTTTTCATTATAAATTGAGATGTAAGCTATCCTATCTTTCAAGTTGGGTCAAACAGCCCACGGTGTGCAAATTTGATTCAAATCGGTTGAGTAGTTTAGGAGTCCATCGCGGACAAACAACGTGACACGTAATTTATATATATTAAGATGAGTGAACTTACAGCTTTGTACGAACCCATCGGTGTGCGAGTCTGACTTGTGCTTGGTTATTTTTTTCACTTATGTAAGTGCTAAAAACCGTATTAACGTCTCTTCGAGTGACAGTAACAGTATTAATATATTCTATGTTAAAGAATAGCAAAGTAGTAGGTGATCTCGGTATAGTAAGGGACAAGCGTCGCTTATTGGGTCGAGTGGCTAGCGTACACGCCTAACTACGTCGATCATCCGCGAGGCTCGGGTTCGATTCCCGACGGAGGCAGACATTTGTGTGACAAACATTTAGATGTCTGCATTTCCGGGTCTGGGTGTTTATTAAATTTATTCTGGTATCTATGTAAGTATTTTCTATGTATTAGAATCGTTGACTAACATCCATAAGACAAGCATATAATTTGCTTACTTTGGGGCTAGATTCAATTTGTGTAACTTGTCCAGAGATATTTATTTATTTATAAATGTCATATACCTAAGTTAAAGACAGACAAACAAGCAGGTGGTTTTCCCCATACCAAGATTGCCTGCCTTGGCGTGCAGACGCAATGGATGTTATAGTTGCGTTACTGTTATGTAGCTGGACTGTTAGACCTGACATGGAAGTATATCAGCTACCCTACACTTTGGGCGCGAATATTACAGTACCAAACATTTTAACGGCTCAGATCTTAAAGACCTTTTTATTACAGAATATGAAAAAGACAAACACCAAGTGAGAACGGATACATCTTCGATTAAAAGCGAAGCGATTTTTATTATTTTTTTATTTACAGCATAGTTAAAAACAAGTCTACGTGGCTAAAAGTCGACACCTCATCACTTTAATTTGTATGTATAAAAAAATTAATCCCCATTTCGGGTGGTCATCGCATCATGCCTGAATGCCTAAACAATTTTGCTAATAACTTTTTTGTGTATTAATCACTATTAAGAAAATTTGGAAAAATTACAGGGGAAATAAGTAAAAAAAGTTTTAGTTTTCCCATAAAGAGTATCAGTATCTAACAATGTCAAGTGATAAGAAGTTCGTCATGCAGGCTAGTTGAAAATAGTTATTTCAGTTGCCTATTATATTGCCTATTGTAGAAATTCTATGGTTTGTAGATAAATTTCGACTTAACTTGTCGATATCGATAGTTGTCGTTGCTAGCACCTCTATGTCATACACAAGCTTTCATCAATCATAATGACGGACCCATCCCTTGTAACTATTACGTTAACGTCTTGGGATTGAGAAGCTTTAAGTGTCATGTTTTAGTTTTATAATACAGGAAGAAATGTGTCAATAACAATTCCCCGTGTTGGTCCGGGTTCATTTATAGAATAGACCAACGTGTGTGTTTGTTCGCTGTCGTATCTCATAAAACATAAAAATATGGATATTAAAAAAACTAAGGTTAGTTAAAACACGAACATCCCCTTGCGGGTATGGGCTCCTTTGTAGAATAGACCATCTGCCTTCCTGCCAGGCAGCAGTAAAAAGTGAGCATAGGCTTACCGTCACTAATACCGTGACATCAGACTAGGTGGTAGAGTTTCGCACCGACTCTTTGGGACTGGTACCACCGCCTTACCTATACATGCCGCAGTAACGTCAGTGCTTGCCGTTGAGGTGTTTGTTTTGGAGGATACGGTAGTCGGTATACCTACTTTTTCTCGAGGCCTAACACCTCGGTCTCAGGTTGGCAACGCACCATTACCACCTTAGGCGGCATGAATTTCTTACCATCAGGAAATCCATCCGCTTGTTTGTCTTCCAATACCAGAAAAAAAGAGTTTGACTCATTATTTTTTATTTAAACTGCGTCATAGCAACCATCCGTAATGTTAGAATATTTAAATAATTATTCGGTACTTCGTTAACGTTGGATCAGTAATACACAAAATATAGGTATTAAAACTTGATACATGCGTATTTTTGTCTTATATGATACTAGCGGCCCGCTCCGGCTTCGCACGGGTGTAAAATATACATATAAACCTTCCTCTTCAATCACTTTATCTATTAAAAAAACCGTATCAACTTCCATTCCGTATTTTTAAAGATTTAAGCATCCAAAGGGACATAGGGACAGAGGAAGCGACTTTGTTTTAAACTATGTAGTGAAGACGGCAAATAAGCGCTGCACGTCGCTTTCGATAGTAAGAGAGTACTATTTCTAATAGACATTTTTTTTATGTTATTAGACAACGAACATGCGAAAGGTTTTCCTAGTGGTAAGAAATAACCGTAGCCTACTTACACCACAAATGTTAAAGGTGCATTGATGCTCGGTGAGCAGGGTGTAAGGGCCCATTGTCAAGTACACTGGCTATCCTATATTCCAGATCAAAACATGACATGGTCATTATGTCTTCAGACGTAAGGCGATAGATCCCTACCTGGGCAAGTTACAACACTCTATCACCAGTGGTCTTATTGGTACAATTTGTTAGCTTTTGCCCGGGTAATAGGGTAACATACAAAAAAAGAACTTAAAGTTGAATGGATGACCTTCTCCTTTTGTAGTCGGTTAAAACATCTTTGATGCCTATAAACAACGTGAATTTCTCATAATCAGGAAATGCGTTTGCTTTGAATTCCCATAAACAAATGAAAGGGGTCTTAGACCCTTCAGCATTCATCATTCATCATTCATTTATCATTCTATAACGGCAACGATCTTAGATACCGGATGCGGGCCTTGGAAGCGACAAATCCTATTATCAGAGGACCAGCTCAAACCGGTGATGGCTTTATTCGTCGCTCGCTTACCTTAATAGGTCGTTGTTCGATTTGGAAGCCATTTCGTGATTTAGTTTCATTACTGAAGTAATTTCTTGCTCATTGTATTTATATTATTACTACATGACTTCATTTGCGAATCCAAACATTGCTTTGCGACTTCAATATAATTTAAGTGTAGCAAAACGGGTAGTATTTTTTTTTTGATCCTTAAATCCAAATAAAATAAATTAACTTGCAATTTCCCGCAAAAAAGGATGTATTATGACGTGACAAAACAGGCAAAACAGTGCGCTATGAATGAGTTTTACTTACCGGAAGGTAAAACTCACAAATATACACACAACACACACACCACTAAACTGTTCCATTAGCACCAACAATACACACACTACTAAAAACTTAACGTATGTTTCGCTTCGTAACCTCAGCATCATCAGGAGAATTCGACTGCACTCCACGAAGGTCGCTATCGAGATACATATCTGCTCGACCTTTGTGGAGTACAGTCGAAGTTTTGGCAGGAAATTGCAAATTAAATAATTTTATTTGGATTTAAGTATGGATTCCCGCAAAATAATGCCTTCTTCTGTTATTTTTTTTTTCCATACTGATTTAAATCTTCTACTTCATCACCACACCATCTAGGCACATCAAAGTGAGAAAAATATACATTACTAGCTGTTGCCGGCGGCGTTGCCCGCGTGATTAATGTTCCCACAATTACTTTTTTTTCGGAATAAAAACTATCCTATGTGGTAATCTAAATTATCCATATTTCACGAAAATCGATTTAGCAGTTTTTCTGTGAAGGAGTAACAAACAAACAAACATACAAATTTACGCATTTATATCATTAATAGGAATAGGATTATCGCTTCTATGATCTAGTGGTCCGGCTTAGACTAAATGGGGTCCCGGATCCAATTTCTTGATCGGACAAATCAAAATGTTTCTTCGGTCTGACTTAAAACCTCACTGAAGTATCCAGTGCTTGATTTGCGCTATTCCTTGCACACACTCTTCTTTCTATTTTCGTGGTATGACTTTCATCTCAGAAACTCTTACATCTTGTAACTCTTCTTGTATTTTTCAAGAACATCTTCTACGTACACAGCACAGAATCTACCCATTATCAAAAAGGAGGAGGTTCGTTCTGTATGCTATTTTCGTACATTAATTAAGTAATTACTTGACCAATACGAACAAAGTTTGATGGTTATATTTTGGGAAGGTTTTGATCCCGAAGTGATACGATTCGAGTATTGCTTTTTGAGCTAAGCTTAATCCTACTAATATTATAAATGCAAAAGTTTTTTTGCTTTTAAACCATTTTTACTCTTGATGAGAAGTGTAGTATTATCAGCAAATGAAATTGAATCATGATTGATAGCATCAGGCAAATCGTTAATGTAAATTAAAAAAAGTAATGGCCCTAATACACTACCTTTTGGTACACCGTAGTCATTAAAAAATGTAATTTGAAGTATAAACTTTCTTGTGTTTTCCGCTTACTTTTGATATCTCAACACATTGCTTTCTATTCTCTAAATAGCTTTTAAACCAATCTAATGAATTACCTCTAATCACTAATGCCATATCTCTCAAGTTTCGTTAACAAAATTTTATGTTACACAAAATCAAATGCTTTACTAATATCTAAAAATACAGCAAGGGGATATCATAGCATTCAGTTGGTATGGGAAAAATTAAAACATTGTTTTTCCCATTTTCGCAGTAATTTTCCCGGTTTTTCCTCTTTATAAGAATCTTTTCCTGGCAACTACTGACACAAAAAGAATTAGCCAAATCGGTCGAGTCGTTCGGAAGTTATGCGGTTATCAACACATTTAGATATTCATTTTTATATTATAGATGTATAGACGAATACGTAACACTCTGTGAACATATTGCCTACGGATGAGTGAACAGAAATTTAATTTACTGCACAAGTTAAGCTTTATTAAAATTCTTCTCGAATATTCGTGACATGAGTCTATATATTGTGACTTCGGCCTTAATTGGGAAAGTTGTATGAAAATAAACTGTCAAGTATAATATATACTGTCAAGTATAGTACGTAGTACTAATCTATTTCAATTAGTTAATATTAAATTTATACCTACGTCTTATTAATAAACATAGACTAACGTACGCCAAGGTTTAGGTTTACATTAAGCCCTTAATTAAAATGCTATAAAGATTATAATAGCATTGACCTTCGTTAGTCTATGTGATTAAGTTTTTATAACTAATTAGGTGTTGCAAAGTATTTATTTATTTTATTCAAAGAATTAGATAAACACAACAACTCTTACAAATTTTAAAGAAAGAAAAAATTCCGCCCCAGACAGGATTTGAACCTGTAACCTTTCGTCTCAAGCCGACGAATGCTAACCATTTGAGCTACTGAGGATTCAAGTCCTGTGGCGAAATTTTTAATTCCTTTCTTACCCGTTAACGCGGGTAGTTATGTCCTGTAGATACACAGTTCCGTGTACCTACTAAATGAGTTCATCATTACAGACGAAATTCACATTTATAATGGCTACAACTTCAATTTCTCATAACATATTTTTATTTTAGCACTTGCCCTGTGCTTGGGTTAAATTTCTATAAATTTTAAGGACAGAAAAAATTTCGCCCCAGACAGGATTTGAACCTGTAACCTTTCGTCTCAAGCCGACGTATGCTCTAACCATTTGAGCTACTGAGGATTCAAGTCCCGTGGCGAAATTTTTAAGTGCTAAAATAAAAATATGTTAAGAGAACAACTCTTAGTTTTGCACCACATACATGAACTTTAGAAACATGCAAAAAATATAGACCGATCACAAACAATGACCGTGTTACATAATAACTATTACATAAAAGAGATTGCCCAGTTTTTTTGATAACATATGAAATCTATTTTGGTCTATAATACGAGTAAGAAAATAGTTTTAGAAAAAGTAAATATAATATACTTGTCAATTAGTTTTAGTTTCAAAAACTATATGCCTCACCACAATCAAAATTAAAAGTAAAGAGGGGCTCATTTCTTTTTTTTTATCTAAGCCCATTTTACATTAATTATTGAAAATACTCTTTCTATTTGTGCTGAGATATTGTGAAATAGTTTTTTAAGCCTACTTACACTTTGTAGGCTTTACGAAATGGAAAAAAAATAAGCAGTAAATTAAAATTCTTGTACAAGACAAGTTTAGCACCTATTACTTGTCATCCAATCTGGAACACATCAAACCCAAGCACTGACATAATAGGGACAAGAATAAGGGAGGCGGTGGTAACAATCCGAGCGGACTCAAAACTACCACATAGTTAAAGGTCACGGTGCTTGTGTTGTAGATCAGGTAGACAGATGGTCTACTCTTCAAAAAATCTTTGACCAACATTATTCGTTAAGAGGATCCATCGAGTAACGTTGCTTTCTTTCTACGGACGGGTTTCAACATCTTTTGAAATCAGTTCTAATTTACCTCGTATTATAACCTGCTTGCATGAGAGCCTTTTAAGAATCCCTCATAAAAGAGGGTTTGAAGCTAGACGATAGATTCACTTAAAATTAACGTATAAATTCATCAAGTAAAGACAGCTGCCATAAATCTTCCGAGTTACCCTCGTCAGGATAAGTTACAGTAAACTTTTACGATAAGCATAGGTAATATAAAGGGTCTGGTTCTAATTAGTTTCCCCGAGTATCATGTCTGTCGTCATTAGGAATCTTAAGAGATGAAATTTCTCAAGTGAAAAGTGAAGAAGAGAGAATTGATGTCTTTATAAGTGTTTTTTATTATTTTTGCTTAATGTCCCTTAATAAGTCAAAGCTCTAGAGGCCACAAAAGGCCTAATACCCGGCCACAGGCCAGCCAGACGCGACCGATCTTCAACAGCTACTTGCTGACGAAGGAATATAACACCTTATCTATTCCTAGCGCCATAATGATACAAACAACCACTCTGCCTCCAGGGTAGCAACACCTCTTGTTATAGATTTATATTTCTGGCCACAGGGTGGAAACGCCTCTATAACATTTATGGTTTCTTTAGGTCAAGTTGTCTCTTACCATCAAAAGAGCCGTGTGTTTGTTCGCTGTCGTATCTCAGAAAACAGAGAAATATGGTTATTAAAAAACTAATGTTAGTTAAAACACGAGCATCGCAAAATATGTCTTCCCCGTGTTGGTCCGGGCTCCTTTGAAGAATAGACCATCTGCCTTCCTGTCAGGCAGCTAGTAAAAGGCGAGCATAGGCTTACCGTCACTAACACCGTAACATCGGACTAGGTGGTAGAGTTTCGCAGTGACTCGCCCGGATATGTACCACCGCCTTACCTATTCCTGCCGCCATAACGTCAGATTTTGCTGTTGACGTGTTCCGGTTCAGAGGATGAAGTAGCCGGTAAACTTACTTTTGCTCGAGGCGTAACATCCCGCCTCAGTTTTGCAACGCACAATTACTACCTTTGGTGTCTTTAGACGGCGTAAATTTCCTGTCTGGAAATCCGCCTGCTTGTTTGCCATCTAATATCATAAAAAAATCATCTACACGTTTAGGTCTAGCTAAAATTCAACCTAGATTTTCAGCGCTACGTTGAAATGCAATAACAGAGGGGAAATAAACTGATCACTGGTTATTTTGAAGTCAGTCAATAAAATTGTTCAAACGCGTACCAAACAGAGAGAGATTTCCTGTATATCCCACATATTTTGATTTCTGGTTTCTCAAAAGCGAAGTTTTAATTTGACTGTATGTTTAGGGTTCCGTAGACATCTTTCCGTAAAAAAAAAATATCTTCACGCCCATATCCCCAAGGCACAACCAGGGCACCCACGATTAGCCGAAGACAATAGTTAGTGTCTTCGTCTATTCGTGGATGCCCTGATTATGACTCTGCCTACCTCTTCGGGATAACGTTCGTGAAGTCACTTTTTGAATATAAATAAATTTAATACATTAACGATATTCCATTTTAAACACAAAACAAGTTTAAGTTGTTTATTACAAAATTTTATTTAACATGCAATTTTGAAGCACTTACCCTGAACCAACCTGGGTTTGGCATACGCAAATAAGTTTGCTGATAATCCTAAAACTAAAAAAAATTTAATAACCTCAAACAAATCCTAAATTTAATGTGGTTAAGAACCACCTCGATAAAGTCAGCTTTCAAACAAAAATAAATCCGCATCAAAATCTGTCCATCCATTCAAAAGATATGATACTAT
>NJDC01005410.1:134822-154177 GCA_002245475.1 Calephelis virginiensis
GTATACGCCTAACTACACCGCGCGGATCGGGATCTATTCCCGACGGGGGTAGGCATTTGTGTGATGAACATTTAGATGCCTGCATTTCCGGGTCTGGGTGTTTATTAAATGTATTCTGGTATCTATTTAAGTATTTCTATGTATTAGCATCGTTGACTAACACCCATAACACAAGCGTATAATTTGCTTACTTTGGGGTTAGGTCCAATTTGTGTGACTTGTTCAGGAATATTTGTATATTTTATTAACACAAGCATGTAATATGCTTACTTTTGGGTAAAATCGTTTTTTACGATGTGACCAAGGATATTCATTTGTTGTATTCCTGTTTGGAGGGTGAAGTGCTTTGAGCCATTACCAAGAGTTTAGGGCTTGTCAACTTTACTGTACTCGCTACGGTCTCTGTAAATTATTTGCATGAAAACTTCGAACAGCGCCTCTATTGGTAACTAACAGAAACACATTTTTAGACCAAAAGTGACATACCTAGATATCGACACGTAACTTACCGAACGTAATATATGACAACTCATGGTAAAGGCTCTGTAAATTAGTACGAGAGACTTAACATCGTCGTGGATTACTATGTTACAAAGGTAAAAGTGTATTTCTGTCTGGAAATCCTTCTGCCCGTTTGCTTTCCAATCTTATAAAAAAATGTTTTATTCATAGCCTTTACGAATGCTTTATTAATTCAGATTCACACTCCAGTTGGCACACAGCTAGAGTTAAATCGAGTGAAGCTAGATTTGTTTGTCGCCTATTTATTCAAGTAACAAGATTTTAATTAGGAGTAAGTACCCTGAAGGTACTAGGGTAACTATTGACGCTAAAAACCCACTTGCAATGGGCAAATCTAAAAGACTTAAAAAACGTTGATGCGTTTGCAACTGCAAAGTACGTTTTCTAGGGTCCTGTTGAAGCTATTTGGGTGACTATGGACTTATGACTGAAAACCCATTTGCAATGAGCAAAACTAAAACACTTAAAAATGTAGACCTAAATAAGATATATGTGACGATAGGCTCATCTTGATGCGCTTACAACTGGTAAAATACGTTTTTAGGGTTCCCTTGAAGCTATTTGGCTATAAGATTTTAATTTCGAGTAGGTATCGTAAAGCTACGGGGCAATTGTTGACTTTAGGCTGAAAATCCACTTGCAACGGGCAAACCTAAAAAAACGTAGACCTAAATAAGATATATGTTGAGACGGACTCATCTTGATGCATTTACAACTGCAAAGTACGTTTTTAGGGTTTTGTTGCTGAATGGCAAAAATACTACACGTCTTATGATTTAAGTTTGCTTGCGTTTGTTCACCATTGCGTTTTCTGTACGTTATTAATTTTACTAATTCTGTGTTATAACACAAATGAATGAAAAAACGACCTACAAAATTAAGTTTCAACTTAAAAAACTATTAATTTACTCAGGTATATGTAATGATTCAGAAAAATATTATTATGTACTATATGTATTATATTTTTATAACGATTTCAAGATTGAAAGATGTTTTTTTTGTTGATTAATCTCCTAATTTTTGTCTGAAACATTTTTTCTGATTATCTGCAATAATCCATAATCCATGCAGACGTCAGTAAATTCCATCAGTCACGGATTAAGTTTAAATATTACCTGGTTAAACAATGTTATAATATCGGCCTTATGGAAACATCAGTCACATAATAACACACGGACACGAACATGTTTTTTTCTACATTATTCCACTAGTGGGTAATGGGTTCGTCACATCTAATTGAAGGCAAAATTGTTATAAAGACAGTCAATATTATAACCGAACGCTACATCGGTACCAGGTTTCTTTAAAGTTGTTGTTGTCAAAGAAACTAATTGCTATGAAGAAGCTTCTATAAGGCGAGCATAAAATAGTTCGGTAACTACTTATTAAATGCAACAATATACAAACTAAATTTTAACTACCTAGTTCCGGCGTAAAAACGAAATGACCTCATCGCACGTTAGTGAAATAATCTAGTATTAGGAGTAATCGACATAAATGAGTAGATTAAGTACTTCACTACCGCAGTAAGTTTACTTTATGTCTATTGTAATGCTGCAAATATTGCTTGCCATTATTGCTTTCCGGCTCAAGAGGATAGGACTCCTATGTAGGTAATTTACTTACGCAAAGGACTTAAACTTCATCTTAATTAATTCTGATTGAAATATTTTAAATTAGGCTGCAAGATTAAACGCGTAAACACTAATGAAAGAAATATAATATAATGCCTTCAAAGTTCAAATAATAATTTCTAGGCACACACAAACTACGACGCCTGAATAATTGATATTGCAATTCAGTCAAACGTACAAGTCTTGCATAAATAGACAGGCACTTGATTGTTTGCAATTCAACTGTTACTGAATGAGGGTTTCCTTTGTTCATAAGCTTATTCAACCAGGTTCCATTTATCTCACGGAACAGATTCCTGAGGAGTCCACTACCCGAACTGCAGTATTACGATTACGTTAATAATATTATAGAGTTCAAGCTTAGATTATGAATATAGATAGATCGCAAATAAAAAATTAATTCATAAAGCTGACTGTACCAAATAAATAATGAAATAACTTTAATTTTATTTTGTAAAACGTAAGAATTTAAAGGTACAAGGTCCATATTCTTTCATCAAGATCCAACAAGTGGTTATTAACTAATATTTAATAATGTATATTTATTGCCTCTGGTCTAGCGGTACAGCGTCGGACTTGGCTTCTTGAGGTCTAAGTTCGTTCCCCAAGTCAGTCAAGACAAAAAACAGAAAATGTGTATTTTCCATTTTATAACAAAAAAAAACGTTGCCCGGGATTGAGTATGTACCGGATTGGCGATAGGCTTACTATCTACCACATTGTGAGCCGTAAGTGTCTTCGGCTAGTCAGGTAGTGCTTCTGCCCAGCTCTTCTTTGATATGAAAGCACCTTTTTTATTTTTTTGTGTATCATATAATTGAAGAGTTAAGTAATGAAATTAAAGCCCGTTTTTAAGCAACATTGAAAAAAGTAGGAAGTTGTAAGTTCGAATCATATACTTTTTTTGCGTTAATCAATTTCCTCGTCATTTCTAACCAGATTTTAAAAAATGTTTTTCTATTTGAAAAAGCGTACTACCGAGGTAGTACGCTTGCCACCCCATTGCCACCAAGTCTGGATCTGATGTTGGAATCCTAAGAAAATACTTAATTCTTGTTCACCTAGATCACTTACTTATTGAAATTGAAGTCGATTTTTTAAAGTTTTATTACGTTTAAATTATGTCAGTTTTATCTTGCTTAAATTATATAATCTAATGATCCTGAAACAAGCATTTTAATTTTTATACTTTTCGACATTGTTTTTTGAAGTAAAAACTTCTAAACTCGCGTTAGGACACGTAAGCTGACCGAAAATTCGTAAGACGCATGGAGAGTAGGTAAACAGCCGGCGGAGCGTAGGAGAGGAAGTATCCCCCTCTATTTCTACGCAGACGCGGCGAAAATGAATGCCTGCGCCTGCTGTTTCGTTTAGACAGCGCAGGGCGCTTGCGCAAATGTTCGTTTTGTCATGTTTGTTTACGATAGCGCAATAATGGAATATTGTATTCTACCACATAAATAATTCTATGATAGTACTTTCATACTGATAATGAAAGCAATTCGTGCAAAATTAATCCCTATTCCCATTCCAAAATATCAAAAATGCACAACGTTAATATTCAAGTTTTCACTTCTGCCGGCACTCCCGGAGTGCAACCAGTCGTTTTGCTTTATCTTGTCCTGTATTTTTTTAATTAAGTATCTCTACGCTCGCGTCTCAAAAAATCATCTCTTACGCAGATATAGGAACACCCTGTGCTAGAGGAAGGCACGTCTTTAGTACCTCCCCCCGATCATAGAAGACCTCGCCACGTGTTATCGGATCCCCCGGACCCAATAACCGCGGCAAACGCTATTCTCCCAACTGTAAACCGGAACACGACAAACTCACACCACCCTAACACAACACTGCACCGTCGCCGCCGGTCTCGGCGACGAAGACCTCTTTTGCGCCCGGCGCCTAACGCCGAGCGACGAGCCACAAATACTCCTCCACCAAGTCCACCCAGTAACCAGAACGCAGCACCAAGTCGAGGTACGGTCTCCCGGGAGACAGCCCTTGGTGCTGGCGTTGTAGGAAACAGCCCAATCCATCTAAATAATGATGTCTCGGGCTGAGCACTCTGCTCGGCCCACAAAGTTCGGTGAAGTTGTAAAAATCGCAAGATTAGCAACAAGTTAGTCATTCAAAAAAAAAAAAAAATCTTTAGTACCTATGTAATTTAAGTGAGCCAAACATATAGAATCGAAATATAATAGTGCCAAAATCGTTCGATCATTCTTGTTTTTAGAATTGACAGCATATTTTTACAGTCGACAATGAAGAGGCACGGGGCTCTCCCGATGGTCAGAGACAACCGTGGCCTATTGATACCTTAGATGTAATCTATACATTAATACGTGATGACTGATGCCAAAACTTTGGACCCCTTTTTACGAAAATTGCGCGGACGCAGGAGCATAAAATTTGGCACACTATAGTATATGTGTAGGAGAAGCGTAGAACGCTAATATTTTTCAATAATAATGCTTATAAAGTACATTCAATCAATAAATAAAACATTACCCACACTACCATGCATTTGACACACACAAATAAACATAGGTATTGATGATAACGATAAAAGATCACAGATGGCGCACTAAAAAGTTTGAAAACAAAGTAGTTGATCTTGAGAAATGAAGAGTGCGTTCTTATCAACAAGATATTGCAATTTATTGTGGTCGAATTTTGACCATAGGCGACCACTAGTTATTTTAAATAGGAAAACTTCTGACCGCAGTTTAAATGCCCGTTGAGTAAGTCTACTCTACTTTTAAGATCGGAACATAAGGCTGTCAATATGGCGGCAAAAACAGGTAAAGGGGAGGTCCTTATCCGGGCAATCTACTGCACAGCACTTTACCACCAGCGGTCTTATTGAAAATGACCTGTTTAAATTCTAGACTGTCAGGCTAAAAGGCGAATGACATAAGGAACCCTGACCATCATCTGGACTATCGAATTCTCTAGAATATAAGTTAGTTATCGTAACTCTCTACTCTAGAATGTAAGTACAGCCGTATCTCCGAAAAGGTAGGCAGCGGCACATCATGGGTACACTTGACTATCTGGACAACGTTACACAATATGAAAAAACTATTGTGAAGCACTCATCCTCCCTCGGGCAAAGTTGTTTTTATTAAAAATAATTAAAAACACATTTTTTAGTTGCCTAACCTGGGAATCGAGCCCAAAACCTCATGGCCAAAACTAGAACAAAGTGGCGATAAATATTTTAATATTTAAATGCAAATTCTATTATTTTCTGCATTTAACGTATTAGCTGTTTATCTTACGTGACAGATTCCAGAGAAGTTTGCAATCGGAATGGCTATAAATCTATGAGTACAATAATATTATTATTTCCTAAAAGTTGAAGCTTATATTAGCTTATATAAGCTTAGATTACAAACAATCATAGAGCATGAACAAGACGTGATTTTGTAAGCGCCAAAAGCAGTGTGAAAAGGGATATACTTTTACTTTCTGTTAGGTAAAAAAAAGAATAGATAAGATAAGAGTAGCCGACCCAAAAGACCTTGAGCTGTCTTAACTAACTGACTAGTCTAGTGGCCGGCGTTGGGATTGACTTCTTGAGGTCCCGGTTTCGACCCCCAGGTCTGGCAAAAAAGGAAAATGTAATACCTAAATAACGTTTAAAACTAGTAAAACTAATAAAAGTAACGTTTGCCGGGATGGCATACGAGGGGCCTTCAATAATTACTTAGCCTCGTCGCCCCATGGCGTAGTTATTACAAAAGAGTTTTACTATCGTGCAGTAAATACTTTTTGAAGTCTATCAAGTAGTTGCAGTCTTTTCTCTTCATTTGTTTTGTTTCGACAGCCTTTGGAAGCGTGTCGGTCGGTTTTGCAAAAATGGAAAAGAACAATATCGTTCGGTGATTAGATTCTTGTTTTTGGAAGGGAAAACGCGCAGCGAAATCAAAGAGCGCTTGGATGCTGTGTACGGTGACTCTTCTCCTTCGATGGCGACCGTCAAAAATTGGTTCAACGAGTTTGCTCGTGGCCGCACGTCGGTTTTTGATGAGCCACGCCCAGGTGCACCGAAAACGGCTACTACAGAAGAAAACGTAAAAAAAATGCACGATCTCGTGTTGGCAGACCGGCGACTGAAGATTCACGAGATAGCTGAGACTGTAGGCATCGCAGATGGGACAATGCATCATATTCTGCACGAAGAATTGGGTATGAAAAAGATGCCGGCGCGATGGGTGCCGCGTTTGCTCACACCAGACAACAACACCGGCTCACACCTCCGCCGTTGTCATGGCCAAATTGATCGAATTGCCCTACGAATTGCCGCCCCATCCACCGTATTCTCCAGACTTGACTCCATGCGACTTTTTCTTGTTCCCAAATCTGAAAAAGTCACTCGCCGGCAAAAGATTTGGGTCGAATGATGAGGTCATCGTCGCCACAGAGGCCTATTTTGAAGACTTCGGGAAATCGTATTTTTTTGACGGGTTAAAAAGTTGGAGCATCGCTGGTCCAAGTGTATTGAATTGAAAGGAGACTATGTTGAAAAATAAATCATTACTTTTTCAAAATTTTCTTAATTTTTTCTTAGGCTAAAAATTTATTGAATGGCCCTCGTATATGCTCTGTTCGCGATAGGCTTGACACCTATAACATTGTGGGATATTGTCTTCGGCTAGTCTTGAGTTTCCTGGCTGTGCCTCTTCGGGAATATGGATGTGAAGATATTTGTATCAAGTTTTTTTACATTAAACTAAATTAACTTCTCCTAACAGTATTTATAACAACAAAAAAATGTGAAATAAAGGTCTGTCCTTATACCTGCAAAATACGAGTACGATGACCAAGAGAAATAAAGATTTATTTTTGTATATAGAGAGATATAAGTCCCATAAGAATATGTAAAAAAATAATGTGCCAGAGCTGCAGCAACTAGCAGTTGACATTAGAAGCAGTTTTAGTGAACAGTTAAAATTCAATAAATTTAATCCGGATAAGGCTCATAGGCATTTAAAATATATCTTACATATGCTTCACTACATAGTATAAAACAAAGTCGCTTTCACTGTCCCTATATCCCTTTGTATGGTTAAATTTTTAAAACTACGCAATGTATTTTGTTGTATTTGTTAATAGATAAAGTGATGGAAGAGGAAGGTTTATATGTATATTTTATACCCGTGCGAAGCAGGGGCGGGCGGCTAGTTCATTATAAATGTTGGTGACATATTGTATTACAAACGGAAAGTATGTCTAGTTGTTTGTTTTTGCTCCACCATTTTGAAAATCTATCTTGCGTGCACTCTATGTCTAAAACTAACTCTTTTACCTTAAATTGCAAAATAAATAGGAAGTCTTGAACAATGAAAATGGGTCACTGCCGTCGAAGAGATTTAGATTTAACATAATTAAACAAAACAAAACTTTTAAAGCCATTTTATTGAGGACTTTCTATATTTTTTTTAATTTTAGGAGGATTTTAACCATGGTTTTGGGTAATGATAATCACCATGGGGTGGGGCTTTTAAAACCAGATTCTTCAAGCTGGAGAGGGCGCAACGCGTAGTACTAAAGGTTATTCACTCAAAACCAATTCGTTACCCTACAACGGAGCTGTATTTAGTTGCTAAAGTCCTGTCTGTTCGTCAATTGTACATTCGTGAGATTATATTGCGCAAACATTTAAGTGTTCCTTTTACAAACATAACCCATAATATTTGCCGTCCAATCAAAATATTTATTAAAACTAAAGCTGGTTCTGCATTAGCAAGGTGCCACTTTGATTACATACATACATACATATCTTCACGCCAAGTCCCTTACCGGGTAGGCAAAGAGTATCGAGTGCCAGACCTCACGATCCTGACAAACCTGTCTTGCTTTCTTCACATTCATAACCCTTTTCATACAAACACGCCGGTTTCGGAGACTCTTGACACCACCCTCGGATAATATCCGATTGATCTGATCGTTAAATGTCATCCTTGGTCTCCCCGGGTACCTACATCCATCCACATTCGCATTGTATATCTGCTTTGTCAATCTTTCATCTGTCATTCTTTCCACATGACCGAACCAGCGGTACATGCCCTTTCGCATTTTAACACCAACACTTTCTTTCAATCCCACTCTTCCTCGGATTGATTATGTTTCTACATTAGCATATAATAAAGTAAATATAATCTTTAAAATATATCCACTCATTAACCGTGCATGTAAATCAAAATTGACTGGTTTCTAGCAAAATCTAACATATGATGAGACTGAATTACTCATTTCTACTTTATAAACTGAATGTACATTCTTTTACATACTTGTATATTATACTTACCTACACCAACATATTTAATATATGTACACTCACACACATACACATACACACACAAACACACACACACACGCACACACGCACGCACGCACATGCACACGCACACGCACACGCACACGCACACGCAACATGTATACATTTCAATGTAACAAACTTTTATGTGTGTGCATTAAATAATAATTATTATGTGTATTGTAAAGTTCTTGGAAGTGACACAGTTGTACACTATTGCTGCTGTTAACGAACATTAAAATTGTAAATCTGTTTGATTTGATAAATAGATTATTATTACTATTAGTATTCAAATTTAAAAATGGCAGCAAAATTGGCGAAAAACACATTTTCAAAGACAGTTAATAGAATAGAAAAGATTCGTGAATTTTGGCAACTTGAATTAGAGTTTTGATAGTAAGCGTTACAAAATCTCTACGAAGGAGCCAGGACCAACACGGGGACAAATTTCATTCTATTTTATGTCTACGTACGGAACCCTAAAAATCATGGACGTAATTACATGAGCAGTAACTAAGTTACTCGGACGCCGCACAGAGACAATAGCCTGGACGAAATTAGATTAACTAGCAACTTGCATTTGCGATTGCGGACTTACTAATAGTAAGGGAGTACAATGGTGATTTCGACATTTCTGTGAGCGAAGGCGATTAACTCTTACAGTATCATATATTTTTGTATTGTAATTATTAAAGAAAGGTTTCTTATGCCTAAATCCCGAAAGATGTAGGCAGAAGTACAACTACGTTTAGGTGAAAGTATTTTAGCCCCATAAGATAGGTGGCAAACCTATTGTCAACCGGGCTCTCTCTTGTCTTATCTCGAGCAACGTTGTTTTCCTTAAAATTAAAAAAAAATGACTTTTTTATATTTACGCTCGGCTAAAATCCGAGCGATCTGATCGTAGAATGCCAATTTATGTCTATCAGGGTACCTACAATATTCCACACTCACCCTATAGATACCATAGATGTTATTGGTACATCACAGTTTTGTGATCAAGATGTTGAGTGTCAAGGATTCTTCTGGCTACCTTGTGGCAAACTCGACCGACGATTGTGCTTTTATATCCAAGTCCGAGCAACGTTGTACTTTTCTTGTGTATGATGTTGGAAGACAAGCAGACGGATTTCCTGATGGTGAGAAATTCACTCCGCCTAGAGACACCACAGGTGGTAATGGTGCGTTGCCAACCTGAGGCCGGGATGTTAGACCTCGAGCAAAAGTAAGTTTACCGGCTACCTTACCCTCCAAACCGGAATACGTCAGTATTTTATGGTGGTAGGAGTAGGTAAAGTGGTGGTACCAATCCGGATGAGTTTCTGTGTAACTCTACCACCTAGTCAGATGTCATAATGTTAGTAACGGGAAGGCAATGCTCGCCTTTTACGAGCTGCCTGACAGGAAGTCAGATGGTCTATTCTGCAAAAGAACCCGGACTAACACGGGGAACATTTGAAAATAAATCAAAATTTCTTTCCTAGTTTCCACGCAGTTTGCTCATTTCCATAACTTTCAAACCTTTCCTGCAACACTTAAAATATTTTAAAACCAGAATTAACCAAATTGGTCTGTAATGTGCGTATGGAACTAATTCCTTTAGATACATTTCGGTGACTTACTTAAATATATTGAAAAAAACAGATTTTAGTTGCTCGGCCCGGGAATCGATCACGAAGCCTCATCAGCTTAAGCCAACACCGGGCTACAAAGAGGCTACTTATTATAACACTAACTGCTGCTTCGCACGGTTATAAAATATACACCTTCCTTTTCAATCACTTATATACTTTAAAAAAAAACATATCAAAATCCAATGCGTAATTTTAAAATTTAAGCATACAAAGGGACATAGCGACAGAGGAAGCGCCTTTGTTTTATATATGATTATTATGTAAAACACACACACACATATATATATAGATATAGAAAAGCTACTTTACTGTAAAATTATACAACTACATTATAACTACAAGGATTTAAAAAGTTGTTTGTCTCAACACAAAAGCTTGTTGTTTATTTCATAACATCAAAGACAATGGTGGTAATTTTGTTGTGCACTCACTAAACTAATTTTAAGTTATCCCTGTCTTCTGTCAACTAAAGTAACAGAAGGAGACAGAACACTTTTAGTGCTGTCAAATTAGACCGTACACGTCATTTCTACAGACGTTTAATCTATTACTCGGAAAACGTTGATTAAAAACATCACGATTAGACATGTCCGCACCAATCTGACACGTCTAAACTGTTCCATCTCTTTTGTTTTTGTTTCATTTGAGAAAGATAGCATGCATCTAAAATAAGTTTAGTTTGTGAACAGCAGAATCACCACCAATATTATATTAACTAATCTCAGATAACATACAGCATTATTTATTTCTCGTATAATAGTCTAAACTTAAAGGTAGAATGTAAAGTTATCAAACTCTCGTACGAAAGAATAAAGCGTTCAATATTCAGGTTTCTACCTGTCCTATTTGTTTGATAGCTTCGAGAATAGCAGGTCACCTGGGAACGAGGTGGATACATACATCTTGCTATATTCGGAACACTCAGCTTACTTATTTGGATACATTTTTGTTTAGCTTTTGTTATTGAAGTATTATGAACAGATTTCAAAATCTATACTCATAATAATACAATTTTATAAATAAACTAGCTGTTACCCGCGACTTCGCCCGCTTAGTTGTCTAAAATTTAATTCTCAAACGCTACTTCTTAAAACTTTAAGATAAATAGTAGGCTACGTCCTTGTCTAAAGTTTAATCTACTTTTTAAATATTTAAATCAGTTCAGCAGTTTTGGCATAAAAACGGAACATTCATTGTCTCTTTTCTAATTTTACCTCAGTCTCATCTCTCATCTGTATCCGTCTGTATCTGAAGTTAAAGACATAACTAACAGATTTTTTTTTAAATTTAGAAACTCACAAGTGGGCGTCGCGTCGCCAAGACTATTTTCAAAAGGGTGCATCTCCATCTATACATACTGTTAGGTAACTAATACAAAACATCGAAATGACATGTATAGCAACATACATATTTACATACGAACACAAACATACATACATACATAGTCTCGAAAAGCATTACTCTGCCGCAAGGTCAGTCAGGTAATTTTTTCTATCTACTTTCTTTCCGGACAGTCAGGGGGGTGCAGTTTAACCCCCTTGCACCCTGCTGCCAGCGCCCATGAACTCACATCGCCGCTTTGGTCTAACCGTCCGACGTCGTACATGACTTTTTAATGTCCTGGGTTTAATTCCCGCGTCGAGCAACAAAACAAAATGTGTAGTTATTAGTAAGTTAGTAAAAATATTGTTGCCTGCGATTGGTTATGAGCATGGTCGGCGATAGTTTTTCCACCTAACACATTATGGGACTTAGCGTCTTTGGCCGGTCGTAGGTGCCCTGATTGAGCCTTTGCTAATCTTGTCGCGGATATGGGCGTGAAGAAACTTTTTTAGTAACATATATTTAAATAATTCTAGCAACAAAATTTTGAGCATTGAATATTATCATAAAACTTCATATTCCCCGTGTTAGTCCTGGCTCCTTTACAGAATAGGCCATCTGCCTTCCAGCTCGTAAAAGGCGAGCATAGGCTTACCGTCACTAACACCGTGACATCTGACTAGGTCGTAGAGTTTCGCAGCGACTCCCCGGATTGGTACCACCGCCTTACCTATTCCTGCCACCATAACGTCATGACGTGTTCCAGTTTGGAGGGTAAGGTAGCCGGTAAACATACTTTTGCTCGAGGCTTTACATCCCGGCCTCAGGTTGGCAACGCACCATTACCACCTTTGGCCTCTGGGGCCATCCATAAATTACGTCACGCGAATTTTAGAACTTTTCGACCCCTCCCCCCCTCCTTGTCACAGGTTGTCACATTTTCAGAACCCCGTCCCCCCTAATGTGACGTCACACGTTTTTCAAACTTATGCGTGTATCTAAAAATAATCAAAATAAAACAGTTATTTTCATTTTTTTACTTATTTTTATTAAATAATCTTTAATAAATTAAATAAATGTTTAATAAGTGTCTGCGCCCGTCTTAAAATTAACATGTTTTTTTACACGACCCACACTGCTCCTGGCCCAAATAGGTATTTGCCATGAATTGGCCAAAAGTTGGATAGGGCTGATTTTAACCCTTACCAATCAAAGCTCGTAAATTTTAGTGTCTCACTTGCATACAACATGGCTCTAGGAATCAAATGTCGTTACAGAAGAGATAATCTTATAGCGAGAGTGCGGAATTATTAATAAATATAGATTAAGAAATATTGTTCAAAGTTTTTTGTTCACATATAAATTTCGTGTTCTAGTATTTATAATTTGACGTCACAAGGTTTTCGATCCCCCCCTGCCCCTTGTCACATAATGTCACATTAAGATGATACCCTCCCCCCCCATCAACGTGTGACGTAATTTATTGATGGCCCCTCTCTAGGCGGCGTGAATTTCTTGCCATCAGGAAATCTGTCTGCTTGTTTGCCTACCGATATCATAAAAAAAAAAATAAAACAACAGGATCATCCAGGGGAAGAGTGGCATGAGTGGTCACTCTAGGTGTGGGGAAGATCAGAATTAAAGTTCATAACATAGTTTCAAGAGAAAGAAAGTTCTTTCATTTGGTTCAGATTCAATGCCAAGTTCATTTTGATCCTCTGTCGAAGGCTGTAAAAGGCCTTCAATTCAGAGAATTAATTTTCATGAATTTTCAATTTCGTTTAGTTATTGAGTAAAATGTGTAAAATTTGTTGGAGTTTTGTAGAACTAAACAAACTATGTACTATTAAAAGAAGTGATCGTTTAGTGTATTTTCTTAATATACTTACTTAATCGTATCTGTGGTCTAGCGGTTCAGTTGTTGGACTTGTCTGCATGAGGTCCCGGGTCGGGCAACAAAAAAATTGGGTTTTTTCCAATTTTCTAACAAAAAAAATGTTGCTCGGGATTGGAAATGTACTCGGTTGGCGATAGGCTTGCCTTCTATCACATTGTGGGGCATAATGTCTTCAGCTAGTCGTGAGTGTCCTGGTTGTGCCTCTGCCTACCACTTCGAGGATACGGGCGTGAAGATGCTTTTTTTTTCTTAATAGACTTACTTAAACCTCACTCGATCAACTTATGTCAGGATACTACTCCTTACTTAACTCTCTACTTATTGAGTTAAACGATGTATATTTGCACACCACAATGTAGTAGAATTTACCAATGTTACCAACATTATGCTATGCTTAAAAACCTTTGCAATAACTTTTCAACACACATGTTCCACAAATAAATATTTTTCACTTCATTTTAAAACAAATAATCCATTCCCGATACTTTTTGACTGAATGTTGTTATCTCCCGTTATTTTGTTTTATTTTTAAATGAAACAAGCTCAGATACAGTGACAAGTTATTGCATTGTAACGTTTTGTGTATAAACTTTTTAAAACACGAGCGTGAGGATACTTACTTTAAGTATCCTCACGCTCGTGTACGCTAGGAGATAGGTACAAGGAGATGGGTAAGAATATTTGTAACAAGATTACTTATTCTTCCCCGTGTTGGTCCGGACTCCTTTGCAGAATAGACCATTTGCCTTCCTACCAGGCAGCTTGTGAAAGGCGAGCAAAGGCTTTAGCGTCACTAACACCGTGACTCCCGACTAGGTGTTAGAGTTTCGCAGCGACTCGCTCGGATTGCTACATTCATCTTATCTATTCCTGCCGTCATAAGGTCAGTGCTTACCGTTGATGTGTTCCAGGAGGGTAAGGTAGCTCAGCTAGCTAGTTTTGCTCGAGGCCTAACATCTCGGTCCAATTGGCAATGCATCATTACCACAGGGGTTTACAGAGGAAGATTTGATTATTTGGTCGTATCGTATAATACTACTGAATGGATTCAAAAAATCGATTACCAGTAGAATCCTATACTATCTCTGATGAGTATAGGCTATTCTTATTACAAAAAACGACAACCCTGTGAAGCCTGGGTGGCCTACGTGTCCTGTATTCCAATATCAAATCTACCAAAATACGTCCAGGATATTGTTAGACAGTAGCCTAAAATTCCATTTAGTTATTAGTTCTAATTTAGCAATATAAATCGAAACTATTGAATGGAAAATAAGGAAGATATCAAAGTAGAAAATATACAACAATTCACTTTTTCCTCAAAGACGCTCATATTGTTGTCGTCCGGGAAATAGCTCGTTAGGTAGAGAACTCTCTCTAGTTGTTCGGATATAAAACCGATGTAAAAAATACCATCACTAATTTGTCGCCTCTGTGGTCTAGCGGTTCAGTTGTTGGACTTGACTACATGAGGTCCCGGATTCGAATCCCGGGTCGGGCAACAAAAAGAAAATTGGGGTTTTCCAATTTTCTAATAAAAAAATGTTGCTCGGGATTGGAAATGTGCCCGGTTGACGATAGGCTTGCCATCTATCACATTGTGGGACTTAGTATCTTCGGCTAGTCGTGGGTTGTGCCTCTGCCTACCCCGTCGGGGATATGGGCGTGAAGATGCTTACCATCACTAATAACTGATTTACTCACCAAATTGGAAATCTAAGATGTTTTTCTAATTAGACGCTGACATGCTTCTATAATACAAGATGGCTGTTACCTAAAACAAGCAGAGACAAAATTATTTGAATGTAATCCATCTGTCTATACACATAAATAAATCCCCATTTCGCGTGGTCCTCCCATCACACTTGAAAGAATAGACTAATTTGCTAATTATTTTTTGTGTTGGTATTGTTGGAGAAGAATCATATTAAAAGAAAAACGGTAACAGTTGCAGGGAAAGTGGGAAAAACCACTCTTCAATGTTGTCTATTCAAATTGTTAGTAGCGATACGAAGTTCGCCGGGTCGGCTAGTATATACATTTAAAATGAATTCCGATTTTGCGTGGTCTTCGCATCAGGCCTGAACCAATGGACCGATTTTTCTAATTCTTTTTTTGTTGTGTTGGTTATTGTCAGGAGATTTTTTTTTATAAAGAAATACCCGAATAAATTACTGGAATAATAGAAAAGACAATACTTTAATCTTTCTTACATACACACAATACAATCTAGCTGTTGTCCGCGTGGTTAATGACCCCACAGAAACGAATCAAATCTAAATAAAAATTTATCCTATGTGTTAATCCAAAATACACTCTATATGTGTGTCAAATTTCATTAAAATCGGTTTACCAATTTTTTCTTTCAGGTGTACCAAACAAACAAAACCAAAGAAACTTCGCATTTATAATATTGGTAGGATTGTTAGTAGCTGTTAATGTTAAGCAATACTAAGTGCACCAGGTCAGTTAGTAATACAATGAAATATGTCTTGTCTATATAAAATATGTCTATGTCTATTATATACCTACCAAACACAAAAAATGGAAAATACTACGTCAAAAACAAAAGCTTGAAAATTTTATTTTTAAATTTTTTTATCAATGTGTCTTATTTTTTTTAAACATATTTGGAAGGTACTAGTTTACACTAGCAGCTACACCTGCATACCAAAACTATGTTTTTGTATAAATTGTATTCCACATGATATTTGGATGTACATTTAAATTTGTTATGTGTTTTTTCTCTTTTCAAACATCCATCAATTCTCACAAATGTTCACATTTGTGATAATATTATTAGTAAGATTGTTTAAATAGGTAGGATAAGTTAACAACCTGATCTGATATGCTAGACCCCGAGGGGTTATCCCACACGCCTACGAATCCAACCGACCGAGTTTCGATTCCTGAATGAAGCAGGCATTGGTATGACTGACATACATACATATCTATATTTTTCAGTATTGGTGATTCATTAAATTTATACTGGCAAATAAAAAAGTTGATTTTTCTATGTATTAGTATCGTCGTCTTATACTCATAACGTGTCTAATTTGCTTACTTTGAAGATAAACCGATTTGTGTGATTTGCCCTGGGATATTCATTTATAAAACTGACATACTTACAACCCATCGTGTATAAATAAATATACAAAAACATTAATGTACACTCAGCTGCTAAAATCTGTTGATGATGAAAATAAAACATTATTTACCAGCGGCCCGGTACGTACTTCGCTACTTCCTTTATGGACAATTACTCTTTGTTCGATACGTTTAAACTAAAATGACAACTCAAAAAAAAACAACTGAAAACGTTTCATTATAACAGCACAATCCCCATCTGAAAAAAGTTTCAATTTGACTGAAAAATACCCGTTAACAAAATGATCCGCCATTTATTGAATACATTTTTTACAAAAAATGTGATAAATGAAGAACCGCTATACCGATTTTATGCAAACTTCTTAGTTATGATATAAATTCTCATGAGTTATAAAATTACAATGAAAAGTGGCATTTATTTATATATATATACAAGCTGACCCTGCAAACTTCGTATCGCTTAACATTAATGCTTCTACAGTAGCGCATTCTGTCGTATCCAACGTGAAACATTCCAAAATCAACAAGTATTTACTATGAAACAAATAAATAAAAAAAACATTTTCCAGGAGACCAATTCGTGAATCTAAACCATTCTCGAATTCCCACACAAAAAGTTTCACCAAGATCGGTCCAGTCATCTAGAAGGAATTCAGTGACAAACACACGAACACAAGAATTATTTAAATAAAGATAGATATGCCAAAAAATGTATCAGAACAAGTACACACTCTTGTAAAAGACTATAAACTAAGTACTTCTGTTCTTCACTGTACAAATTTAAATTTCCAAATATTAAATAATATGTGTCTTTCTGTAAGTATGTTTTTTGGTAAGGCTTATAATTACATTGCTTTCATCAAATGCATTTTAAAGGGTAATCTAGTTTAGTTAGTTTGACCGCCTCGTTTGTCGAGTGGCTAGCGTACACGCCTAACTACGCCGACCAACCGCGTGGCTCGTGTTCGATTCCCGACGGGGGCAGTCATTTGTGTGATGAACACTTAGAAGTCTGCATTTCCGAGTCTGGTTGTTTATTAAATTTATTCTGGTATCTATTTAAGTATTTCTATGTATTAGAATCGTTGACTAACACCCATAACACAAACATAAAATTTGCTTATTTTTTGGTTAGATTCAATTTGTGTAACTTGTACAGAGATGTTTATTTACTTATTTATTTTTTTCAATTTGTCTCTTCCTTTATCTTCCACACTGGAAGTGATAAAAACAATTAATCTAACCTAAAGTCTGAACGATAGGACAGCGACGCCCATATAACATCTGTGGCTACGGTTTTCTCTTATCATCTAAATCTGTACGGACTTTAGACTTTAGGTTTACTACGTTAAAAAACAGAAGTAGTAGTGTAGGTTCTATGCACTTGTTCGCTAACATGGGAACAGTCGCTTTCCATACTGAAGTTAGGGTAATCGAGAGACTTACACATGATCCAAACCTTAGGCCATAAGATAACGATGCACCGATAACATATACCGGATATTAGGTACCTGTCACCATTCGAAGATCTTTGTTCGCTATAAAAAACAAAATAAAAAACAACAGTAACCCCTGTCGTCACCTATCCTAATCTGACATGATCGAGACTTTGTAAGATATCATGCCATTAATGCCTGTTGCTAAAGAAAAAAACCCGCTTAGAAATCGGTCCTCTCGTTTAGAAGTTATGCCATACACAAACACATACTCAAAGACACATTGAACTCATGACACACCTTTTTACCATGGGGGTTAGTATAAAACAAAGTCGCTTCCTCTTGGTCCGGCTTTTCAGAAAAGACCATCTGCCTTCCTGCCAGGTAGCTCGTAAAAGGCGAGCACAGGCTTAACGTTACTAACACCGTGACATCTAACTAGGTGGTAGAGATTCGCAGCGACTTAGCCGGATTGGTACCACCGCCTTACCTATTCCTGCCGCCGTTCCGGTTCGGAGGGTAAGGTAGCCGGTAAGCTTACTTTTGCTCTAGGCCTAAGATCCCGTCCTTAGGTTGGCAACGCTCTATTACCACCTTTGGTGTCTCCAGGTGACGTGAATTTCTTATCATCAGGAAATCAGACTGCTTGTTTGCCTTACAGTATTTAAAAAAAAGTTGCTTTTACCTATGTAGTTTAAGCAATTAAGCCTGTCCTTTACTTGTATTTACAATTATTAATGTTAGGTAATGAAATTCGATAAACCTGATTCCACATTTGTATCATCTGGGGGTTTGAAATGAGATGTATCTTAATAAGTATTAATATAAGCTGGTAAAAATAATTTTGCTCGAGGCCTAGCATCCCCGTCTCAGGTTGGCAACGCACCATTACAACCTTCGGTGTCTTTAGGCGGCGCGAATTTCTTACCACTAGGAAATCCGTCTGCTTGTTTGCCTTATAATATCATAAAAAAAATAGACACCCAGTGAAGAATTGACATCCATAAAATCAATATAACTCTCGTTAAAGAGCAAATCGCTTAGCCACAGTCAGACGGAAACCATACGAGCTCTACTTATTGTATTAATAAACAAACTTGCAGCAGCTACTTCCAACTACTTTCTTATGCTCTGAATTGTTAGTTATGTAACTTCTAGAGATATATTTAGTAATACTAGTGGTCGCCCATTGGTCGAAATTCGACCATAATAAATTTTAATGCCATCTTCATCTCTCAAGATCAACTACTTTGTGTCCTGAATAGTTAGTGCGCCATCTGTGATCTTTTATCGTTATCATCAATATATTTGTTTGTGTGTGTGTCAAATGCATGGTAGTGTGGGTAATGTTTTATTTGTTGATTTAATGTACTTTATAAGCATTATTATTAAAAAAGATTAGCGTTCTGCACTTCTCCCACACATGCACACACATACGCACACACGCACACACACACACGCACACACACACAGACACAC